>LVTN01000799.1:85547-137369 GCA_001649415.1 Musa itinerans
TACTTTTGCGGCAAAGACGTGAACTTAGCTTGAGTTGCCTAAGTCGCGAAGCACCCTTATGCCAACTCTCCAGACTTAGCTGGGATTGCCTAAGTTGTGATGCACCCTTGTGATATGCGTCCGTAAAGGGTCAGCCAATTTGCAATCTCACTCAGGTCCCGAGGGACCTGATTAGTTTATTAGTTTGAAGAACGAGCGACGGACAAGTCTCGACGTCTCGCAAAAGGGGAAGCTTTACAAGCAATTCAGTTGGTGAGCGGTCGCACTGTAGTGTTACAACCTATTCGAACTTACATTTTTACAAACAAAAGAACACAAAACCAAGGCAAAACATGCTGCCAAGCATCTGTACATGTAAACAAAGTGACGAACGGTTCGTTGAGCGAAGTTGTTGCAGGTGCGCGACGACCGTTTGTGACAGACCGGCCTGGCTCTGGTATCGAAAATTGAAAACTTTGGCAAAGGCTGTTATTCATGTTACAACATAATCTATGTATTTAGACTCCTTTGCTGTTAGTGGGTTATTTCACTTCTTTATGTATGAAAAATACTTGCTGCATAAATTTAGCAATATGTTCAATGGTCTGATCTTTTTGGTGATTATTGCTTTCTGTAGGATTGGACATTAACTTTATCATATTATGTTTCATTCTAAATAGGTGTAAATTGGACATTAACTTTTTCTTTTTTGCACGACAATTTATAGAGTTATGTTATTTCTATGATTGTGATGCTATACTCTTTTGTTGCAATTCATAGGCACCACCTTTTGTTGAAACTGGTGATGAGATCATTATTAGTACAATCGACGACTCATATATTACAAGGTTTGTCAAGACTTGTTCTTTTTTCTTTGTGCTTGTTGATAGTATCACAATATACTGATATATTATAACTGAAATTTTCATTTATGATGTCATTTTCCAAATGATGCATCCTTGTACCACCCAGATTGGATTAGCCTAGGCTCCAGTAACCTATTCGGTTGTGAAATCTCCATAGTTAGATGAATTTGGAGGTCTAGGTTGAGCTACTTTAACTACTAAGTGGTTTTGAGTTTTGACAATACTGTGTTGCTCATGGCAATGATTTGCTCATCATCTTTGATCATAACTAGAACTTGGTGGACTCATTTAATATAAAATTGACTTTAGCACACTTGATCCTGCATCAACAGAACTACGCCACATTAATTTTAATAATCTCATGGTAATGCTGGTCAAAGAAAGATACTATTTGATTCTCAGGTGAGTACCTTTTTAAGGCTCTAGATGCAACTCATAGTTATATTTGGAAACTCAACATCTAGAAGGTCTTACATATTACCACTCTTTCTTGTCAGTTCAAGTTTTTTCTTAAATTTCTGATTGCTCCTCATTGGTATATGTTTTCAGGTCTCCATAGCAAAAAAATTAGTGCTAAACAGGTAATGTTAGGTCTAAAATCACTTTGCCTTAGTTAACCATCATGATTGTAGATAAAATTTATTGCCTGTGCCGAACTAATAGAATGCATATGCATATCCTCTAACATCAAATCAATATAATGAGACAGTCAAATACAAGGTTTGCCTCTTTTCATCGAATAAATTTGCCAAGTAATTTAAAATTTACTTCATTATCAGAGGCCATGTTAGCTACACTACTTTTAGCTATATCACTAATCATCTTTTTTATCTTTATTTTGGTTTCCATTGATTTAATAAATTTAATGACCATGGGATAATAGATCAGAATTTTAAAAATACACTAGAAGTTATGTTGCCCTTCTAATTTGTTGTCTATACTTTTGCATAGTGTTTTAAACAGGCGCATAGGCGAGACAAGGTTCGTGCATCTCGCGTAGTTGTCGGGCAACGCGCTTCAATGAAGCGCTGCCTGGGCGCTTGCCTTAGTGCAAGCGCCAAGCGCCTCGGGCGAGCGCCCGATTGAAGGTGAGTAATCGAACTATATGGTCAACTTTGGTTTAGTTGAACAGTAACTTGGTTGGTTGAATCAAACCAACCAAGCATAGTAAATAGTAATAGTAAACCACACCCATTCTCCCCTTCCCTCGTGCAACCCTGACCCCATAAACACTAGGTACTTCGCTGCCCTAGTCCTGCTGTTGCCTTTGTGTGCAATTGCTATCGACACACAGGTCCGATGCTTCCTCTGCCATCGACGGATGGGTCCGAAGCTCTCGCTACTGTAGCTCTCGTGTGTAGTTCCCTCTATCATCATTGCTTCTGTGCACAGCTCCTTCCAATGCCGAGGGATAGGACTGTAACTTTCTCCATCACGTTAACTTTCTCTGCCCCTGATGTCATTGTCCGTAGCTTCTTCTATCGCCACTACCATCGTCCGAAGGTTCCTCTATCACCGTTGCCACTTCCATTGTTCGTAGCTTTCTCCATCTCCGCTGTCGTCGTCCGTAGCTTCTTCTACCGCCATTACCATCGTCCAAAGGTTCCTCTATCACCGTTGCCCTTTCCTTCCCCACGTTCAACCGTCAGTGACTCTTTTTCTCCCTCTTTATTATTATGATTACTGTTAACAGTGGATTAAATATTATTAACAGTGGATTGTTAATCCTTAATTGATATAAAACTGTTGTTATCATATAATAAACTAAAACTGATATAAATCCTTAGAACTGTTGACCTATTTAAAACTAATTCTTATTTAGAATTACTAATCCCTATTTAGCACTATTAATTGCTATTTAAAATTATTATCAGTCCTTATTTAGCACTGTTAATCTCTATTTATTTAGAACTGTTATTAGGGTTTCAGGATTAATGACAAGTGTACAAAGCAATACAAAAGATTCATCAAAAAATTTAATTTAATATCATATTTTTATTTATATTATCATATTTATTAATAGTATTTTATATTTTTATATTTTAATATTCTAGAGCATCTTGTTTCGCTGAAGCGGACTCCTAGGCGAGCGCTTAACGCTTTGAGCGTTTTGGGACCTTGGCGCCTTTTGGTGCCTAGCTTTTAAAAACACTGTTTTTGCACTATCAGAAAGAAAATCTGGAGTTAGTTGAACCTTCAATAATATTGTAGATTATGCACTGATTTCCTCCAAAATTCTTTTGAGGTGAATCTGAATTCAGCAACATTGAATTCAGATGGTACTGGACTGACTTGTGTCAAGAGAATTTAATGGACAGGTGATCATGGTCTCAGTGAGGTTGCTTGGGCTGTTAAATTGTTCTGATTCATAATTGGCGTTATTGAGTCTTTTCTTAAATTAGCAGTTTGAGGAACCTTAGGTAGAGAAGTCTTTGATGAATAATAGCCAGAGATATCTTAGTTTTTCATATATCAGGTTCAATCACCCAAGGATGGAGTGGCAATAAATTAGCTTATCTTCTAGCAAGAGAAGCAAAAAGAATTCATAATAGGGCCTGGTTATGGCAACTGACCAATTATTGTTGGGGAAGCTCTCATTCATGATGTTGAGTCCTCTGTTTCAGAATGGGAACTTCCTCATCACTTCCTCCTAAAAGAGGCAACTTTAATCACTTGTTTAATTTATCTTGACCAATCATACGTATATATTAGGTGAATGTTGTTTCTGAATAGTATTCCAGGAGCAAAGCAGTATATAAGCAACTCTAAATAACTGTAACTGGTTTAGCACCATAAGGTGATATATATGACTGGGAGGAGGTTATGGTTCCATGGGATCAGTGTTGTGTGTTATTTCTTTTCTGGAGGACCCTTGCAATGAAGTACATCCGAGTAGGATAAATTAAGTGCCGTAAACTGGTTTTCCATGTGCTGTGGACATATAAAGGAAATATTGACAAGCTGTCTAAGGATGGAAAATATACAATATATTCAAGAACTAAAACATTTAATTTCCTGGAAGAGATCCAAGCGCCGTTAATGTTGCATTGTCTTATTCACAATACACATTGTTTTATATATTTTCCTATTTGGCAGCAGTTTAAAATCTTAGTTTTAATCATTAAATAAATTCCTTATAATGGTCATTATGAATCTTTTCAGGGCAAAGGAGTAGCATTTTTGAGGTAAAGCATGCACCTTAGCCTATTTATTGACAGAGGTTGACTAGTTTCCCCAAGTGGTTCTATCCAGTTATATTCGATTATGAGTTGTACAATTGAGATGCTTACTTTGTAAAAAAGAAATTTACTCTTCTTGTTTAAACTTTTGAGGAATTTTGTTGAGTAAAATATTGAAATATTTGCTTAAAGATGTGTTGAATAATTTAACTCAGAATTTCCAAAACCGGCTAAAATAAAATTTACAGGATTGACGACTGGGGCTATTGTAAGTAACTAAAGTGTTTGGAATTGCCTTTCCATTATATGAATAATGTAATTTGGATGTGTACAATAAATTACAATCAGTCTGTAATTCCTGAATCCAATGTGCGGGTCTTCTCTTTTATCATTGCATTTGGAGTGTCGTCTTCCATCTATTGAATGAAAACCTGTATCTTCCAAGTAGTTCCTCCTGGTTTGAAGATTCCTTGTGCCTATATGTAACCTTAAAGACTGATCTTATCGAACATACAAGTAATGAGCAATAAACAGTGTTTCTTTATTGTTTTTCACATAAGATTCTTAATCTGTGATGTTTCAAATTGCAAATAAGTATTACTCTATAATTGATGATTAGTGGAATGAGGCTTCTGTGATTGCTTTATTTGATTCATATCTCATGAGGAACATCTATCTATTTCCACACAGATGTGAATGAATTGGCCTCATTCAAAGTTAAGGGATCGATAACCCGGTGGATTAAGACGCACCAACCGGGCGTGGTTACACAACACTAACATGACACGAGGAAGCCTCTCAGGTTTGATTCTATGCTGAGTAAACGAAACTAATATTGAACTCAATCTTTTGCAGGAAGGAGACGAACAATATGTAATACTTGTATAAAATACAGGTATTTTATCAAGGACTAAATCTGATCATATAATTTTTTTTTCTTTAAATTTCGGATCAAACAGGCCTCTACCTTTTGGTCACGTTTACAAGCAGCTTGGACCTTCGTCGTCGTGTATGCCCAACCAAAAGGAAGGGCAAGTTGTGTCTGTCCCCGGTAATTGTATTGATCATCATCTTCATCATACTTGTTTTTAGGAAACGCGGATGTCTATATATATGTATAAGAATCAGATCTGAGCCGAATACCTGTCGGATTATCTTTCCCTTCGCATGAAAGAAAGGGATGCATATAATCTGGAATCTCTTTGATTAGGATTTCTTTCACATCTTGCAGAACAATACAACATATATCTACCTACAGAAGACGGAGTGGATGCACCGACGAGAGGAGAGCATCAAAAGAGTGGAATAGTAGAATGGCGGGCAGATCGCTCCTTTTTGCCTCCATGGTCATGGCCTTCATGACCGTCGTCCGATGCCATTCCATGGGGACGGAGACGGTGACCAAGCTGCACTTCTTCCTCCACGACATCCTCTCCGGCGACAAGCCGACGACCGTCCTCGTACGCTGCTGCACTACGAGTAAATATCCCGGGCAAGGATTCCGATTCCTGTTAGCTACCGTCGTCCTCCTCCTCTTGTCTTCCTTCTATTGGCCAATCATTATTCCTTAAAGAAAATAATGGCGATTACACTAAGTTGTTACGTATTGATTTTGCACATGTACACACCTCCCTCTTGATTACTTCTGACTATGGTCAACATTGACTATAAAATCTCTCTCTCTCTCTCTCTCTATAAAACATGACATATAACAAAAACTAAATAAATATAAAAATTACATACATGACATACTACCTGTTACAATTACGATGAAGAAGTCAACACAGCTTGATTCTATCTCGAAGGCAAAAGCTCATCCTAGAAACTCATGTGGTGTTCCTATATATTGGTTGTGGTGGGGGGAATCGGTCGACACGATCCCGAGATACTACTTGTTCGCCCAAGGTGGATTCTGCGATGGGTCGAGGTGGTTGGGCTTCTTTGGGATTCTGTAGTCGAACCGAGGAGCACCTTAGCTTAATCATAGTTTCTACACAAGAGGTCAACATCATGGGAGTTCCTGACTCGACCCCCCCATGGTAAAGTTATTAGTGGGACTCAGAGTAATAAGAATTTTTTCCTCTCTCCCTTTCAAGTGGGGGTCGACTTTTATACTTGGACGACCGATGGTGGGAGGCTGATGGCTCCTCCCTTAATCTAAGGTCCTTCAGGGGCTCATTTATGTTGATGATTGACTGATATATTTCATTATGATGTGTTGTTAGTGAAGGACAACCGGAGGGGCACCGTTTGTCCAAGATGGCATTTACGAGATAAACGAATGGTGGCCGCTTCTGTCGAGCAACCAAGAAAGAGGTCAATAGGTCTTGCCGCTAGGGATTAATGCTTCCTACGAGCATGCGGTTGGGAAAGGAGGAGCTATGCCTCATCATCAAGGATTAATGCTCCCTACAATCTTGTATTTGAAAAAGGGGGGAGACTGGCCTCACTGCCGGGGATTAATGCTCTATGTAGTTAAGCATGCAACCTTTCCCGAATTTATGACCGGTAAGGGTTAATGGGTTGCTGCCCTATTGTTCATTGCAAGGAAGGAGCGACGCGCGAACCCTTTTGCCCTCGTCACTACCTAGGTGGCAACGTGTTATCAAGTGAGTTAGAGGTCAAAGCTGACATCACCTTATTCCCTATCACTACCAAAAATAAATATCACATCATATACATATTAGTAAAACTAAATATAGATAATATACCTATTATATCAAATATCATCCTTGGTCTTTTAAGAGAATAAATAAAATTGATTGGGATTAATTTATAGGTTCGTCTTAATAAGGTGGAAGCGAATTTAAAGTTATATTAGGAATTACATTAGAAATCAATAGATTTAATAATTTATTTTGGACACAAGTAAATATTGTAGTCATTAATTAATGATTTAATTGAATGATATTTTTAATTATATAACCGTTGTGAATGTTTCATATTGTTTTTATTTCCCTAAAACCATTAAAAACCTATTGGCGTACATTGAGACTTGATCTTGATTTGTATGGATGACAAAAATTTATTCAAAATTATTATTTTTATTTGAGTTGGAAATTCATCTCCATGCATTTGAACTATAAATGGTAATCTCAATGAAGATACGTCAAACGAAATTTTACTTTAGTATTTTCCTTAGTTAAAAGAATACTGAGGTGTACACGACAAAATCCACTTGATTCTTAATCTAGCAAAGAGTTTAAGAACAAAGAATTCTATTGGAAATTTTATTTTTATTATTTATAATCTTATTTTAAGAACTTTTAATATTTCTAAGATATCTCACTGTAAATGGACAAAAATATCCTTAACTTATTTCTTAATTTCATTAAATTCTTTCAACTCCTTCCAAACAAATTTCTTTTTCTTCCTCTTCTTTCTATTATCATCATCATCTTAATTGTCAGATTATCTTTCATTATTAATGAAGCAAAATGATGGAAAAAAATAATCAAATGAGATGATCTAAAGATCAAAGAGGAATATTTTTTTATATTTATTAGATCGATATAATATTTTTATGGTTAAAAACTAATAAGATGATATTTCAAATGTTTCTGCAATAGCCCGATGAAATATTTTGGGTCAGTTTACATTAACCCATAAGATGCCATATTCCATGTCTGAAATATAATAATTGAGGATTGTAAAAAATATTAGAAAGGGATTTATAATTAGTAAAATTATATTTTATTATCTGAATTACTAATATTAGAAATGGATTACCAATAGCTATCTCCTTATAATAAATGTCATTTAAAGAGTTTATTGTGAGTGAAAATAGAAGATCATAATAGAACTTAGAATGACATCATTGTATTTCTTACCTCTTCAATTAATCTATGATTTGAGGATTAATCATAGATTTGAGTGCATGATTTGATTGAGTAACTTGAGTACATGATCTAGGAAAATCCGTCTCTCAAAATCTATATAAATATATATTACCTCAATGAATAAAGTCGCTTATATTCATAGTAAGTTCCTCAATTTATCATGGTATCCAAGTTCTTATTGCCTCGAGCAAGACTCCCCTTCCTTGCTGTCTAATGACAATAATCCCTCTTCTCTACTGATCTGCCATAATGATTATCTAGTTATCGATTTTATCTTCTACCCGGTAGTCCTTCAACATACTATTATCGCAAATGTCAACTGGAGTTATTTTATCTGTTTACCATCTTCCTCACAAGTGAGCGACGAACACTAGCCATCACTGTTGATTACTTTGCTTGGCAATCTTCATCCTAAATCTATAGTATTCAACCATCATATATCTACTCTTCTAGCCCGCCACCAACCTTTCCCTTCCATCGGAGTTCCCCCCAGCAATAACAATCTCCTTGCTATCTACTACCACTGCTATCATTGCTAGTCATATGTGCCCTGCAAGTCAATCACGTGAGTGATGACACATATGACTTGACACGTAGTCTTTTTATTTGATATTTTATCACTTTATATTGCTTGTTGCTTGAATATATTGTGATGTACATAGATCTATGCAATGAGAATCAAATCAGATCACGATAATGAGACCGATTCGCCTTTAAACATAGATCATAAATAATCCCGATTATAGGTTACTCGAGAGGGACATCGAGATAATCGAATAGACTAGTGTGTTGTATACCTGTCCATATGATGGATGTAGCTGGTCTCATAGCTGCTCGTATAGGGACACTAGGGATACAGTACAGGTGCTCATTAGGGAACGAGTTCACTAATTGATCCACTTACGAAATGTTGGATGGTTGATGATGCCTTATTGTCAAACAACGATTCCATAGTCCCAATGGTGTATCTAGTCTTTAGACTTGAGACACCAATGATGTCCTGTATGAGTACTCCATTATTTGATTACAGACTTAGGAGGTTCCAGATCTAGCATAGCCGATCAACGGGAGTGGTAGCTAAATCTTACAAGGACTATTGAGTATCGATAGAGGATCATCCACTCTCGGTGTTATGAGAGAAATATCTCATGTTTTCTTGCTCAGACAAATCCCTAGCTAGAGTCATTCAGATTGAGAGAGAAAAAGTTCCATGGGAGAATCCGATTAGAGAGAGACTCGAGTAGAAACAATATGAGTCTGATAGCACCATGCCCGGTATACAATTTTTGAGATATTAGATGAATGAGGGACTATATGTATATGGTAATTGAGAACAGATAGGTCTAATGAATTGGATTCCCCTGTATCGTTTGGGAACTATGGCGTAGTGTAGTGGTAATCTCCTTGCTATCTACAACCACTACTATTATTGCTAGCCATAGGTGCCCAACAAGCTAATCACGTGATTGATGACATGTGTGACTTGATATATAGTCTTTTTGCTTATTATTATTTGACATTTTATCACTTTATATTGCCTGTTGCTTGAATATATTGTGATATTCATAGATCTATGCAATGAGAATCAGATCGTGATGAGATCACGATAATAAAACTGATTCATCTTTAAACACAGATCATAAATAATCATAGTCATAGATTACTCAAGAGGGATATCGAGATAACCAGACAGACTAGTGTGTTATATACTCGTCCATATGATGGATGCAGCTGATCTCATAGCTACTCATGTAGGGACACTAGGGATATAGTATAGGTACTCATTGAGGAATGAGTATCCGCTTACAAAATACTAGATGGTTGATGATGCCTTATTGTTAGATAGTGATTATGTAGTCCCAATGGTATATTTAGTCCTTAGACTTGAGACATTAAGGATGTCCTATATGAGTACTCCATTCTTTGATACCAAACTTATAGGTTTGAAGGTTCCAAATCTAGCACAGCTGCTCATCGAGAGTGGTAGCCAACCTTACGAGGACTATTGAGTGTCGATAGAGGATCATCCACTCTCGATGTTATGAGAGGAATATCCTATATATTCTTGCTTAAACAAATCCTTTGCCAAGGTCATTCAGATTGAGAGAGAAAGAGTTATCTGGGAGAATCCGATTAGAGTAAGACTCGAGTAGAAACCGTTTAGATCTGACAACACCATGCCTGATATACAGTCTCTAGGATATTAGATTAATGAGGAATTATAGGTATATGATAATTGCGGATAGACATGTCTAATGGATTGGATTCCCCTGTATCGTTTGGGGACTACGGCATAGTGGCATAGTACGTCCGCAATCGATGAGTCGAGTGAATTATTATGGAGATAATAATTTACTGAGTCAGAAGGAGTTCTGACTGATATGACTCATAGCCAGCTCGATATTGGGCCTAGACAGTCACACACATATGGTAGGCGTTGCGATGAGTAGAGGTTCGGATATGAGATATCCGTCAGAGCCCCTATCTTATTGGATATCCAATAAGTCCCTGAATTATTGGATCCTATGATTGAGATCCAATAAGAGCTAATGAGAGATTATTGGATAGAGATCCACTAATCTAAAAGGCTTGGGTAGTTGGATGGAGATCTAATACCCAATAAGGCATGATCCATTATTATTAAGTTGACATGAGACCTTTATCAGTAGAAGGGAACCGATGGTTCATTGGCTAGAGCCTTTTTGGGTTACCTCTATTATTCTCCTCCCCTTCTCCACCTCAGATAAGCCTTAGAGTTTTGAGGAGCATCATCGCAGCCCTACTGTATGGATCACCACTAGAGAGGAGGACACTTGACCTCCTTCACCCTCTCCTAGAGATCTCTAGGGATTCAGGAATATACGATCTCCCTAAGTAATACAATCTATCTTATATGCAATTTTTAAGTTTCGTAGATTTTGCGCACCAATCGTTGTACGACGACGAACACATCTTTGGGAAATTGAAGATTTTGTTTTATATTCTTCTGCTGGGCATGTGATGTCACCCCCTAAGATTTCCCTACAATCATAGCAACAACAAAACCTTTCCTTGGTGATCTAGCATCAGAGTTCCTTGTGGACGCCTACTTCCTCGTCTATCTTAACACCGACAAGTTCTTCACCGTTGGCTTCGTTGGTGTCCTCGAACACTCCTTTGATGCAGATCCCAAATCTACATATTTGAGATCTCTCGGAGCTAGGGTAAGAGTCAGATCCTACTTCTAGAGCCTTCCCACTTGATGCAATTAAGAAACAAAGTTGTTTTAATATGATAGCAATCAACGGTGGACCTCTCAGTGTCATTGTCATAAGAAGATTCTTCCCTACACTTCTCATATCGGATCTTTATCGTCTATCATCCACTAGATCATCAATTAGTTCTGGACTTTTCTTAGTAGATCACACCTTATTCTTAGCATATCTTTATCATATACATTTGACGCTCCAATTATTATTTCATTAAGAAACAATAGTTTATCTCAACCTATGTTATATTCATCAACATAGCAACTTTAATCACCTTCAAACTAATCAGAGGTAACTATGCATCTTGACAAGCACAATTCACCAATCTCCTCTTTGGATATGATCAATTAGGCTAATCGATGACTCTCTTAATTGTCCACCAGAAAAAATTAAAATATTAGGAGAACCTAGCCTAATAACAAATCCTGATCATATGTTATAGCTATGACTAGACCGATTTGTTTTACAAGCAATTCAAGCCTTAGTTGTTAGCTCCATAGTACCACTAATCTCTTCGTGCAGACTGCAACAGAAGCATGGTCAAAGTTACAAACCACCTTGGCCAATCGCTCTCGCACTCCTATGCTAAATATCTTATCTACTTTGATGAAAACAATACAAGAGGAAAGTACTATTGCTAATCATATATAAAATATAAAAGTTATTATAGATGACTTGACTTTAATAGGTGATCCCTTGAGTATTGAAGAAGTCATTATTTATACTCTCAATGGCCTAGGAGACGAATACAAGGAATTGACGATAGTAATTCAAGTACGTCACTCACTAATATCAATTGAAGAACCATGTGACAAGTTGATTAATCATAAAATATATTTGAAATAAGAAGGGAGGATTTTGAAAACAATTATTATAACTCAATTTAATAATTTTTTTTTAAAAAAAGGACGACCACTATGGAAGGAGGATAAGAGTTATTAGGATAATCTACGCAAGATCAAGATTCCAAGGGTGATAAACCTTCGGACCAACCAATGGATGATGTTTAATTCCACCAAAGTGGAGGGTATGGGATAGTATGTTTCATCCAATAGTAGCCTTAGTAAGAGAATTAGAAAGAATATTTTTGTTAAAGAAGTCATCACCACTCTCCACCACTAAATTACTTTAATTATACGATGTCAATCCTATTATGGATCCCACACAATGCTAACAAGTATTTAGTTTCTTATAATATTTATCTTTCATATATATGGATATCTCATTTGTAATAAATAAATTATCATAAATTATGTATCGGCTCTCCACTACGAATTAGTTTGTACTAAACTATGTCTTGCGGTACCTCAAAGAGACTCTTAATTATAAACTTCTTTGTAAACACTCATTACTTCATCTCCATATCTTCGCCAATGCTAATTGGGCAACTGATGATAGAATATCTACATCAACATACATTATCTTCTTTAGAGTAAATCTAATCGATTAGAGTTTCAAGAAATAAAATATAATTATAAGATCTATCACTGAAGCTGAATACCGAGTCATCGCCACCATCGTTATAAAATTTAATTAAGTCACCAATCTACTATATAATTTGGCATCACCTCCTAATCCACTCCTATAATATATTGTGATAATATCAGTGCCACCTATCTATACACTAATTCGATATTTTACTCATGCATGAAACATATTGTCATCAGTTTTTACTTCATTAGATATCAAGTTATCAGATATTAACTACATGTTTCTCATGTCCATACTTTCGACCAAGTAGCAGATTCCTTCACAAAGCCTCTAGGATATTTTAATTACTTCGGTCTAAGATTGATATCTTTAACGAAAGATCAATCTTACGAGGGAATGATAATAGATCATAATAAAGGCAAATATGGAATAACATCTTTGCATTCCTTATATCCTAAATCAATATATGATTTTAGTTTCAATCAAAATTTTTGATTGAGTAATTTGAGTGTATCGCTCGTCATCACAATAAATTTTCCAATTCTTCCCTCTCGGCACATTTATCGAGGATACTTCACTCCCAACCTACTAAGGTCGTGAGTGGCAAAGATCTATGTATCAATCTATTTATGTTATTCACTAGATCTCATGAGGACAGAAGAATGCTTAATTTATAATATATTTATCGTTCAAAGCCTTCTCGCTTGGATTCCTACTTAAGCATTAGCTTATTCTTAATATCAAATTTATTTTCTAAAAGTCGAATATGTAGAATCTGAGATATGTTTTGATTTATACCGTCACGTATATGTCGATTTTTCTTCACCTAATAAACTCAGTCGAACCAAGAAAAATAGTAATGTGATCATCTTATTACTCAAAAGGTTCCGAATCCATAACACCGTAAGCCATCACTAATCATTACATATCGGTTTCGAACGAAGTCGACCAAAGCTTGGTGATAGTGACGATACCTTCTGGATTCTCCTCTCTTCCCTTTTGTCTTGCTCAAGCACCCCAATCCACAAGCCGCACGCGGTAATGTTTTCTGTCCCCTAAGCTGGCAAGGGGATCCCAGGTGAAGGGGCAGAACGAGAACCTCTCCCCTCTGGGATTTGCACCTCTTTCGCCACCCAGCTCCTCCATGGCACCGCTGCCGAGATGGAGAGAGTATATCCTCCACTCAATCTGTAGAAAGATGATGTTGAAGTCGGGGTGGAATCCGAGCGGCAAGACGGCGTAGGCGATGTCACCGTCGTCATGCCTGTGTCGTCGATGCAATTCCTTGTGCCATTTGATGAGAGTCTGGCAGCTACTAGTGTGCTTCAGCTTCCATACGCGTTGCCCGGCCTCCGCCACATTGATCCAGACGCGCAGTTCCCACTCGTTGCACAAAGCGCCGTGGAGGAACCCTCCACATTTTCCTATCATACGCCTTAGTCGCCCTGCCGAGCTTATATCTGGGAGAAAGTACACCACGTCTCGGTCTTCGAGATGGTCGATGGTGAAGGCGTTCCAGGACTCGTCGGTTAAGGTGACGCCGGTAGCCATGAGCTCATGATCAGCTGAATGGCAACGTAGACCCGATTGGTTGCACCACACCGTAAAACAATGATGCGATTCATTATTCAGCAGCTCCTTCCGGCTCCTACGCATCTCAGACCCCGGAAATGGCGCATGAGTCTGCCCATCCTCGAAGAAGAGGAAGCACATGAACGGAAGGCTGGCCTGGCGATCGAACAACAACCTCGGGCCGACAAATCTGCATCTCTGGCGCAGTTCTACTTGTCTGGGTGTGGCATTCATGCTGATGACCACCCACTCAGTCTTGTTCGCGGGGTTGCAGACGATCATGCAGTTGAAGAATTTGGCAACACTGCTAAAACACAGGAGAAGCAACCCGTTGCAGCTATCCAGAAGAGTCAAGTTCCGATGGTTAGGGAGATGAGCGATGAGTTGGGTGAGATCGAAGCGCTGATCTTTGAAAGGGTAGACGGGTGCATAGTTCCAGGATCGATTGGTGGGGCGTCGATAGAAGAACCCGTACATGGGGGAGCGTCGCTGCATGGTCATGTAAGGCCCACGGTCGGTGAAGAAGGCATGCCACGCTTTGGACATGCACCGGAACCGAAGCGCTGACTTCACAGGCAATCGGAAGAGTATCTCATGCAACAGGTGGTCTGGAAGAGCATCAATGCGCGAACCCTCGTCCTTCGTCTTCTCAGCCATATTCTTGTGCATGTCGATGATGTAAACGGGGAAGCATGTTGTTGTGTATTATTATAGGGTATAATATCCGATACGTGATGGGAGTTGGGATCGGTATGTGTCGAAGTCGGTATGCCCGTAAGGAAAAGTTGCTTTGTGGCTCGATAGGGAAAGAACATGATAGCTATGGTTGGCTTCTACTTCTCTTTGGGCATTTCTATAATATTCATAAGGAAAATGAAAGGGATCCTATTTTTCTTAAAATATTGAAATTTTAATTTCAAATTTATAGAAAAAAGGGTGAACCTTTATTAGATGACTTTTTATATTCACATAACAATTTTAATTCTACCAGTGTGATTTACATGGAAACAAATTAATTTTAGTGATAGAAAAATATAAGGAAAATAATCATCCCCGATCAAGACGCACAAGAAGATTGAGGGCTCACTAATAACGAGTGATGTGAGGATATTCATCAAATATAAAATGCTTGAGAAATATTCTTCTCATATGACATAATATTTCTTCCAATTGGGCTGTTATAAAGGTCCACTGTACCATAGTTTTCGAGGTCCTTTATTTATCTACATTCTCTTCTATTTTGTTTCATGACTAGTATGGACTTCAGAGGGATCATGCGATGAACCTTTACTCAACCTTGGTCTTCTTACGGGTCGACACTAGATTGGACGTTTGAGACCCCCTCGATCATACCCTTAACATCTGTTATACACATGGGTCCAAACTAAGTTGGGCTTGTTCGGTTATCACTAATATCTTTTCCTAATATCTTAACGTTAAAAAGAGAGCCCACATGTCGAATCATTTCTCTAGTGAAGGTTCTTCACATCCAATCCATAGTAGCTTTACCCATAGTAACAAGTAACATGCATTTCTTATATTCAACACTTCTTCCTAATGTAGACTCTATTAGTATTAGCGGTTGTTCAATAATTCTAGTATCATCTGAAGGACTATCTTGATTTAAAGGAGTAGATAAAAGAGTTCATCCATCACATTAGGTGCTTCATGCACAAGCATAAAGATTCATCTGCATGAATAAAGAGACTAGTGGAGAGGTAAATCGACATCATAATCGGTAGTCCAACCTCCGAAGGAGATATTTCACTAACTCACAAAGAATATGCTTGAGTTGCTATTGACAAATACTAAATGCTAGTAGAAGATTCGAAGATAACTTTTAAAGAAGAGGAGGCATGAAACCTTGAACCCAACCATGATGACATCATTGCCATCTCTATTAGAATAAGGCTAATCGATGACTCTCTTAATTGTCCACCAGAAAAAATTAAAATATTAGGAGAACCTAGCCTAATAACAAATCCTGATCATATGTTATAGCTATGACTAGACCGATTTGTTTTACAAGCAATTCAAGCCTTAGTTGTTAGCTCCATAGTACCACTAATCTCTTCGTGCAGACTGCAACAGAAGCATGGTCAAAGTTACAAACCACCTTGGCCAATCGCTCTCGCACTCCTATGCTAAATATCTTATCTACTTTGATGAAAACAATACAAGAGGAAAGTACTATTGGCTCCATAGTACCACTAATCTCTTCGTGCAGACTGCAACAGAAGCATGGTCAAAGTTACAAACCACCTTGGCCAATCGCTCTCGCACTCCTATGCTAAATATCTTATCTACTTTGATGAAAACAATACAAGAGGAAAGTACTATTGCTAATCATATATAAAATATAAAAGTTATTATAGATGACTTGACTTTAATAGGTGATCCCTTGAGTATTGAAGAAGTCATTATTTATACTCTCAATGGCCTAGGAGACGAATACAAGGAATTGACGATAGTAATTCAAGTACGTCACTCACTAATATCAATTGAAGAACCATGTGACAAGTTGATTAATCATAAAATATATTTGAAATAAGAAGGGAGGATTTTGAAAACAATTATTATAACTCAATTTAATAATTTTTTTTTAAAAAAAGGACGACCACTATGGAAGGAGGATAAGAGTTATTAGGATAATCTACGCAAGATCAAGATTCCAAGGGTGATAAACCTTCGGACCAACCAATGGATGATGTTTAATTCCACCAAAGTGGAGGGTATGGGATAGTATGTTTCATCCAATAGTAGCCTTAGTAAGAGAATTAGAAAGAATATTTTTGTTAAAGAAGTCATCACCACTCTCCACCACTAAATTACTTTAATTATACGATGTCAATCCTATTATGGATCCCACACAATGCTAACAAGTATTTAGTTTCTTATAATATTTATCTTTCATATATATGGATATCTCATTTGTAATAAATAAATTATCATAAATTATGTATCGGCTCTCCACTACGAATTAGTTTGTACTAAACTATGTCTTGCGGTACCTCAAAGAGACTCTTAATTATAAACTTCTTTGTAAACACTCATTACTTCATCTCCATATCTTCGCCAATGCTAATTGGGCAACTGATGATAGAATATCTACATCAACATACATTATCTTCTTTAGAGTAAATCTAATCGATTAGAGTTTCAAGAAATAAAATATAATTATAAGATCTATCACTGAAGCTGAATACCGAGTCATCGCCACCATCGTTATAAAATTTAATTAAGTCACCAATCTACTATATAATTTGGCATCACCTCCTAATCCACTCCTATAATATATTGTGATAATATCAGTGCCACCTATCTATACACTAATTCGATATTTTACTCATGCATGAAACATATTGTCATCAGTTTTTACTTCATTAGATATCAAGTTATCAGATATTAACTACATGTTTCTCATGTCCATACTTTCGACCAAGTAGCAGATTCCTTCACAAAGCCTCTAGGATATTTTAATTACTTCGGTCTAAGATTGATATCTTTAACGAAAGATCAATCTTACGAGGGAATGATAATAGATCATAATAAAGGCAAATATGGAATAACATCTTTGCATTCCTTATATCCTAAATCAATATATGATTTTAGTTTCAATCAAAATTTTTGATTGAGTAATTTGAGTGTATCGCTCGTCATCACAATAAATTTTCCAATTCTTCCCTCTCGGCACATTTATCGAGGATACTTCACTCCCAACCTACTAAGGTCGTGAGTGGCAAAGATCTATGTATCAATCTATTTATGTTATTCACTAGATCTCATGAGGACAGAAGAATGCTTAATTTATAATATATTTATCGTTCAAAGCCTTCTCGCTTGGATTCCTACTTAAGCATTAGCTTATTCTTAATATCAAATTTATTTTCTAAAAGTCGAATATGTAGAATCTGAGATATGTTTTGATTTATACCGTCACGTATATGTCGATTTTTCTTCACCTAATAAACTCAGTCGAACCAAGAAAAATAGTAATGTGATCATCTTATTACTCAAAAGGTTCCGAATCCATAACACCGTAAGCCATCACTAATCATTACATATCGGTTTCGAACGAAGTCGACCAAAGCTTGGTGATAGTGACGATACCTTCTGGATTCTCCTCTCTTCCCTTTTGTCTTGCTCAAGCACCCCAATCCACAAGCCGCACGCGGTAATGTTTTCTGTCCCCTAAGCTGGCAAGGGGATCCCAGGTGAAGGGGCAGAACGAGAACCTCTCCCCTCTGGGATTTGCACCTCTTTCGCCACCCAGCTCCTCCATGGCACCGCTGCCGAGATGGAGAGAGTATATCCTCCACTCAATCTGTAGAAAGATGATGTTGAAGTCGGGGTGGAATCCGAGCGGCAAGACGGCGTAGGCGATGTCACCGTCGTCATGCCTGTGTCGTCGATGCAATTCCTTGTGCCATTTGATGAGAGTCTGGCAGCTACTAGTGTGCTTCAGCTTCCATACGCGTTGCCCGGCCTCCGCCACATTGATCCAGACGCGCAGTTCCCACTCGTTGCACAAAGCGCCGTGGAGGAACCCTCCACATTTTCCTATCATACGCCTTAGTCGCCCTGCCGAGCTTATATCTGGGAGAAAGTACACCACGTCTCGGTCTTCGAGATGGTCGATGGTGAAGGCGTTCCAGGACTCGTCGGTTAAGGTGACGCCGGTAGCCATGAGCTCATGATCAGCTGAATGGCAACGTAGACCCGATTGGTTGCACCACACCGTAAAACAATGATGCGATTCATTATTCAGCAGCTCCTTCCGGCTCCTACGCATCTCAGACCCCGGAAATGGCGCATGAGTCTGCCCATCCTCGAAGAAGAGGAAGCACATGAACGGAAGGCTGGCCTGGCGATCGAACAACAACCTCGGGCCGACAAATCTGCATCTCTGGCGCAGTTCTACTTGTCTGGGTGTGGCATTCATGCTGATGACCACCCACTCAGTCTTGTTCGCGGGGTTGCAGACGATCATGCAGTTGAAGAATTTGGCAACACTGCTAAAACACAGGAGAAGCAACCCGTTGCAGCTATCCAGAAGAGTCAAGTTCCGATGGTTAGGGAGATGAGCGATGAGTTGGGTGAGATCGAAGCGCTGATCTTTGAAAGGGTAGACGGGTGCATAGTTCCAGGATCGATTGGTGGGGCGTCGATAGAAGAACCCGTACATGGGGGAGCGTCGCTGCATGGTCATGTAAGGCCCACGGTCGGTGAAGAAGGCATGCCACGCTTTGGACATGCACCGGAACCGAAGCGCTGACTTCACAGGCAATCGGAAGAGTATCTCATGCAACAGGTGGTCTGGAAGAGCATCAATGCGCGAACCCTCGTCCTTCGTCTTCTCAGCCATATTCTTGTGCATGTCGATGATGTAAACGGGGAAGCATGTTGTTGTGTATTATTATAGGGTATAATATCCGATACGTGATGGGAGTTGGGATCGGTATGTGTCGAAGTCGGTATGCCCGTAAGGAAAAGTTGCTTTGTGGCTCGATAGGGAAAGAACATGATAGCTATGGTTGGCTTCTACTTCTCTTTGGGCATTTCTATAATATTCATAAGGAAAATGAAAGGGATCCTATTTTTCTTAAAATATTGAAATTTTAATTTCAAATTTATAGAAAAAAGGGTGAACCTTTATTAGATGACTTTTTATATTCACATAACAATTTTAATTCTACCAGTGTGATTTACATGGAAACAAATTAATTTTAGTGATAGAAAAATATAAGGAAAATAATCATCCCCGATCAAGACGCACAAGAAGATTGAGGGCTCACTAATAACGAGTGATGTGAGGATATTCATCAAATATAAAATGCTTGAGAAATATTCTTCTCATATGACATAATATTTCTTCCAATTGGGCTGTTATAAAGGTCCACTGTACCATAGTTTTCGAGGTCCTTTATTTATCTACATTCTCTTCTATTTTGTTTCATGACTAGTATGGACTTCAGAGGGATCATGCGATGAACCTTTACTCAACCTTGGTCTTCTTATAGGTCGACACTAGATTGGACGTCTGAGACCCCCTCGATCATACCCCTAAGATATGTTATACACATGGGTCCAAACTAAGTTGGGCTTGTTCGGTTATCACTAATATATTTTCCTAATATCTTAACGTTAAAAAGAGGGCCCACATGTCATGAGCATCATTTCTCTGGCCCTCTCAATAAGTGCTCTAGCGAAGGTTTTTCACATCGAATCCATAGTACCTTTACCCATGGCGACAAGTAACATGCGTTTCCTATATTCAACACTTCTTTCTAAGATAGACTCTATTAGTATTAGCGGTTGTTCAATAATTCTAGTATCATCTGAAGGACTATCTTGATTTAAAGGAGTAGATAGAAGAGTTCATCCATCACATTAGGTGCTTCATGTGCAAGCATAAAGATTCATCTGCATGAATAAAGAGACTAGTGGAGAGGTAAATCGACATCATAATCGGTAGTCCAACCTCCGAAGGAGATATTTCACTAACTCACAAAGAATATGCTTGAGTTGCTATTGACAAATACTAAATGCTAGTAGAAGATTCGAAGATAACTTTTAAAGAAGAGGAGGCATGAAACCTTGAACCCAACCATGATGACATCATTGCCATCTCTATTAGAATAATTAATGCCATAGTCAAGAGAGTCATGATCGACATGGGAGCTCTACCAATAAATTTTATTATGATACCTTCTAGAAGTTAAGGTTGATTGATGAACTTACCAACTCTAAATAGACTTTGGACTATAGTGTCAATCTAACATATGTCAATGAAAGTCCTTAATAAGATTAAGGGTCGAGGAACTAAAGCATTTTGAAGGATTCTTGCTAATTCTATCTCTAATGGATCCTTGAGATGCTGATCAAGCCCCTCATCAAGTAGCCCTTGACTAAGTTTGCCTCAACCAAATCATCAAAATTAAGACAATATTACCCAAGGCAAAGAGGGTCAAGTACATTGACTTCCTTAGGGTAAATGTTAAGATCCCTTGAGTATTGAAGAAGTCATTATTTATACTCTCAATGGCCTAGGAGACGAATACAAGGAATTGACGATAGTAATTCAAGTACGTGACTCACTAATATCAATTGAAGAACCATGTGACAAGTTGATTAATCATAAAATATATTTGAAATAAGAAGGGAGGATTTTGAAAACAATTATTATAACTCAATTTAATAAATTTTTTTTTAAAAAAGGACGATCACTATGGAAGGAGGATAAGAGTTATTAGGATAATCTACGCAAGATCAAGATTCCAAGGGTGATAAACCTTCGGACCAACCAATGGATGATGTTTAATTCCACCAAAGTGGAGGGTATAGGATAGTATGTTTCATCCAATAGTAGCCTTAGTAAGAGAATTAGAAAGAATATTTTTGTTAAAGAAATCATCACCACTCTCCACCACTAAATTACTTTAATTATACGATGTCAATCCTATTATGGATCCCACACAATGCTAACAAGTATTTAGTTTCTTATAATATTTATCTTTCATATATATGGATATCTCATTTGTAATAAATAAATTATCATAAATTATGTATCGGCTCTCCACTACGAATTAGTTTGTACTAAACTATGTCTTGCGGTACCTCAAAGAGACTCTTAATTATAAACTTCTTTGTAAACACTCATTACTTCATCTCCATATCTTCGCCAATGCTAATTGGGCAACTGATGATAGAATATCTACATCAACATACATTATCTTCTTTAGAGTAAATCTAATCGATTAGAGTTTCAAGAAATAAAATATAATTATAAGATCTATTACTGAAGCTGAATACCGAGTCATCGCCACCATCGTTATAAAATTTAATTAAGTCACCAATCTACTATATAATTTGGCATCACCTCCTAATCCACTCCTATAATATATTGTGATAATATCAGTGCCACCTATCTATACACTAATTCGATATTTTACTCATGCATGAAACATATTGTCATCAGTTTTTACTTCATTAGATATCAAGTTATCAGATATTAACTACATGTTTCTCATGTCCATACTTTCGACCAAGTAGCAGATTCCTTCACAAAGCCTCTAGGATATTTTAATTACTTCGGTCTAAGATTGATATCTTTAACGAAAGATCAATCTTACGAGGGAATGATAATAGATCATAATAAAGGCAAATATGGAATAACATCTTTGCATTCCTTATATCCTAAATCAATATATGATTTTAGTTTCAATCAAAATTTTTGATTGAGTAATTTGAGTGTATCGCTCGTCATCACAATAAATTTTCCAATTCTTCCCTCTCGGCACATTTATCGAGGATACTTCACTCCCAACCTACTAAGGTCGTGAGTGGCAAAGATCTATGTATCAATCTATTTATGTTATTCACTAGATCTCATGAGGACAGAAGAATGCTTAATTTATAATATATTTATCGTTCAAAGCCTTCTCGCTTGGATTCCTACTTAAGCATTAGCTTATTCTTAATATCAAATTTATTTTCTAAAAGTCGAATATGTAGAATCTGAGATATGTTTTGATTTATACCGTCACGTATATGTCGATTTTTCTTCACCTAATAAACTCAGTCGAACCAAGAAAAATAGTAATGTGATCATCTTATTACTCAAAAGGTTCCGAATCCATAACACCGTAAGCCATCACTAATCATTACATATCGGTTTCGAACGAAGTCGACCAAAGCTTGGTGATAGTGACGATACCTTCTGGATTCTCCTCTCTTCCCTTTTGTCTTGCTCAAGCACCCCAATCCACAAGCCGCACGCGGTAATGTTTTCTGTCCCCTAAGCTGGCAAGGGGATCCCAGGTGAAGGGGCAGAACGAGAACCTCTCCCCTCTGGGATTTGCACCTCTTTCGCCACCCAGCTCCTCCATGGCACCGCTGCCGAGATGGAGAGAGTATATCCTCCACTCAATCTGTAGAAAGATGATGTTGAAGTCGGGGTGGAATCCGAGCGGCAAGACGGCGTAGGCGATGTCACCGTCGTCATGCCTGTGTCGTCGATGCAATTCCTTGTGCCATTTGATGAGAGTCTGGCAGCTACTAGTGTGCTTCAGCTTCCATACGCGTTGCCCGGCCTCCGCCACATTGATCCAGACGCGCAGTTCCCACTCGTTGCACAAAGCGCCGTGGAGGAACCCTCCACATTTTCCTATCATACGCCTTAGTCGCCCTGCCGAGCTTATATCTGGGAGAAAGTACACCACGTCTCGGTCTTCGAGATGGTCGATGGTGAAGGCGTTCCAGGACTCGTCGGTTAAGGTGACGCCGGTAGCCATGAGCTCATGATCAGCTGAATGGCAACGTAGACCCGATTGGTTGCACCACACCGTAAAACAATGATGCGATTCATTATTCAGCAGCTCCTTCCGGCTCCTACGCATCTCAGACCCCGGAAATGGCGCATGAGTCTGCCCATCCTCGAAGAAGAGGAAGCACATGAACGGAAGGCTGGCCTGGCGATCGAACAACAACCTCGGGCCGACAAATCTGCATCTCTGGCGCAGTTCTACTTGTCTGGGTGTGGCATTCATGCTGATGACCACCCACTCAGTCTTGTTCGCGGGGTTGCAGACGATCATGCAGTTGAAGAATTTGGCAACACTGCTAAAACACAGGAGAAGCAACCCGTTGCAGCTATCCAGAAGAGTCAAGTTCCGATGGTTAGGGAGATGAGCGATGAGTTGGGTGAGATCGAAGCGCTGATCTTTGAAAGGGTAGACGGGTGCATAGTTCCAGGATCGATTGGTGGGGCGTCGATAGAAGAACCCGTACATGGGGGAGCGTCGCTGCATGGTCATGTAAGGCCCACGGTCGGTGAAGAAGGCATGCCACGCTTTGGACATGCACCGGAACCGAAGCGCTGACTTCACAGGCAATCGGAAGAGTATCTCATGCAACAGGTGGTCTGGAAGAGCATCAATGCGCGAACCCTCGTCCTTCGTCTTCTCAGCCATATTCTTGTGCATGTCGATGATGTAAACGGGGAAGCATGTTGATGTGTATTATTATAGGGTATAATATCCGATACGTGATGGGAGTTGGGATCGGTATGTGTCGAAGTCGGTATGCCCGTAAGGAAAAGTTGCTTTGTGGCTCGATAGGGAAAGAACATGATAGCTATGGTTGGCTTCTACTTCTCTTTGGGCATTTCTATAATATTCATAAGGAAAATGAAAGGGATCCTATTTTTCTTAAAATATTGAAATTTTAATTTCAAATTTATAGAAAAAAGGGTGAACCTTTATTAGATGACTTTTTATATTCACATAACAATTTTAATTCTACCAGTGTGATTTACATGGAAACAAATTAATTTTAGTGATAGAAAAATATAAGGAAAATAATCATCCCCGATCAAGACGCACAAGAAGATTGAGGGCTCACTAATAACGAGTGATGTGAGGATATTCATCAAATATAAAATGCTTGAGAAATATTCTTCTCATATGACATAATATTTCTTCCAATTGGGCTGTTATAAAGGTCCACTGTACCATAGTTTTCGAGGTCCTTTATTTATCTACATTCTCTTCTATTTTGTTTCATGACTAGTATGGACTTCAGAGGGATCATGCGATGAACCTTTACTCAACCTTGGTCTTCTTATAGGTCGACACTAGATTGGACGTCTGAGACCCCCTCGATCATACCCCTAAGATATGTTATACACATGGGTCCAAACTAAGTTGGGCTTGTTCGGTTATCACTAATATATTTTCCTAATATCTTAACGTTAAAAAGAGGGCCCACATGTCATGAGCATCATTTCTCTGGCCCTCTCAATAAGTGCTCTAGCGAAGGTTTTTCACATCGAATCCATAGTACCTTTACCCATGGCGACAAGTAACATGCGTTTCCTATATTCAACACTTCTTTCTAAGATAGACTCTATTAGTATTAGCGGTTGTTCAATAATTCTAGTATCATCTGAAGGACTATCTTGATTTAAAGGAGTAGATAGAAGAGTTCATCCATCACATTAGGTGCTTCATGCACAAGCATAAAGATTCATCTGCATGAATAAAGAGACTAGTGGAGAGGTAGAACGATATCATAATCGTTAGTCCAACCTCCAAAGGAGATATTTCATTAACTCACAAAGAATATGCTTGAGTTGCTATTGAGAAATACTAAATGCTAGTAGAAGATTCAAAGATAACTTTTAAAGAAGAGGAGGCATGGCACCTTGAACCCAACCGTGATGACATCATTGCCATCTCTATTAGAATAATTAATGCTATAGTCAAGAGAGTCATGATTGACATGGGAGCTCTACCAATAAATTTTATTATAATACGGTTTAGAAGTTAAGGTTGATTGATGAACTTACCAACTCTGAATAGACTTTGGACTATGGTGTCAATCTAACATACCTCTAATGGATCCTTGAGATGTTGATCAAGCCCCTCATTAAGTAGCCCTTGACTAAGTTTGCCTCGATCAAACCATCAAAATTGAGACAATATTACCCAAGGCAAAGAGGGTAAAGTACATTGACTTCCTTAGGGTAAATGTTAAAGTCTTCCCATGGTCCCCATAAGACGATCGACCTAAGTGTAGCCCAACACCATTCACACTTGGAGCTTAACAAGTGAAGTAGAAACCACAGAAGTTTGCTCCCAATTGCTAGACTATTAATACTAAAGTTGATAAGTTGTTATGTGCTAGTTTTATATTCTAAAATACAATTTCACAATCACTTACAAATATTATACTTGTTTAGAAAGCTAATAAAAATTAACAAACATTATACTTATTTAGAATGCTAATGAAAATTAGAGGATGAGTATTGACTATATCGATATAGAAAAATTTTTCTCTTAAGATAATTATCCTCTACCAAATATTAATTAGCTGATAGATGTCACCTGGGGACATAAGTTGATATTTATGAATATCTTTTGGAGATATAATCAAATTAGAATGGCTCGGGCACACACATATTTCATCACCAGCTAAGAATATATTATTATCGGGTTATGTGAAGAACGGTGATACAATATATTAAAGAATAATGAATCAAATGTTCAAGGTCCAAATGAGGCATAATGCTGAAGCTTATGCAGATGACATAATCATGAAAAACAAAACTAGCAACACACATCTAGCTAATTTAATAGAAACATTCTTTTATATATATATATATATATATATATATATATTAAGGCTTGCGCAGACCATTATTATGACAACGACAAACCGTTTCTCTGTTCAAAGTACGACCTCCATTTCAGATCTAGCGTTAGGGTTCTCAGTTACTCCACAGAGAACCTCCGAGGCCCGAAACCATGTCGTCAGCTTCTCGCCCTTGGCCAGGCTACGGCACCATACCCACCGCCCCCGAGGAGGCGGCGGAGCCGCTCTCTCCGCGGGTCCCCTTCGCCTCCGGTTCCCGCGCTGTCGAGATGTTCTCCCGCGCCAAGGAGCGCGGCAGGGCCCTGGTTGCCACCCGGCGGCCCTGGCGCGAGCTCGCTGACCCCTCCGCTTTCTCAAGCCCTTACGGCTACCGCGGCGTTGTGGCCCGTGTCCGCCGCAACCTCGCCTACTTCCGCGTCAACTACGCTCTCGTCGCCCTCCTCGTCCTCTTCTGCAGCCTCCTCTGGCACCCCGTCTCCATGATCCTGTTCCTTGCCGTCTTCGTCGCCTGGTTCTTCCTCTACTTCTTCCGCGACGAGCCGGTGGTGTTCTTCGGCCGCGCCGTCGACGACCGCCTCGTGCTGGCTGCGCTCTCCCTGGTCACCCTGGTCGCTCTCCTGTTCACGCACGTCGGATTGAACGTTCTGGTCTCGCTGATCATCGTCGCTGTGCTCGTCGGACTGCACGCGGCATTCCGCATCACGGATGACCAATTCCTGGACGAGCAGGAAGCGGCGGATGGGGGCTTGCGCTCGTTTGTTGGCAGCCGAGCTTGACCGTACTCAACCTTCCCAATCAAAAAACTGGTTTGACATATTCTATCTCCGTTTTGCTGAAATTGAGGTTTGATGGAGCGGTTTTTGTTGCGATCATGTCGAATTTGTCGGAGGGTGCTTCAACCGATTGCCACTTTGGTAAGGATCAGATTCGTGGTGGATACTGACTGTGCCGGCATTTTCTGCCTTCTGGTAAAGTGATCTCTGACTTTGTTTGGTTTAGAGAAGTCATAGTCTTCATTTCTTTTGCTTGATCTGATTACTCTTTGTGAATGCTAACCTGGAAAATTGATCATTTTCCTCACAAGGAAGGTTGATATTTAGGCTTCCTCTGTCTATCATTATCAATGAGCTTTGTATTTGATAAGTATAAATTGTATAATTTTTATGCTAAATTTTCATATATTGTCATTGTTGTTATTTTATTAGTTGATCATTTAGTAGATCTCACTTTCCATATAGTTAGTTCTTGGATCCATTGAAGAGGTTTAGATATTTCAGGTCTACTGTTGGAAATCATAATGTGATTCTAGGAATTTATTCATATGTCACAGCCATGTTTGTCAGATAAAATATTGCCAACATTTACACACATGACCACTACTTAGCTGCTAAACAGTGTATTGGTTCATAAATTCTTTTATTCCTTCTAAGCTGTTCGATCATATATCAAGATCCAATGAAACCATGTCAGTACCTCCTGAGTCGAGATCTTGCAGTGATTCAAACACTCGGCTTGTTTCCTGCTATCCTTCACGGCAGAGCAAAGAAGGATAATACATGTTCTACCTCCTCACAACCAAAGATCATAGAGATGAAGAGAAGAGAAGAGCAGACATGGTCTCTGCATTGTTATCCATTGTTTGAGACTGTTGGCACAACAAGTAAGAGGATGAATCACACAGAAGCCAGTAGGGAAAGAGTTTGTAGATGATGATGGTAATCAAGTATCGGTATGTGCTCTGATCCAGGGAAGGCAAGATACACAGTGTTAAACACCATTAACTCTTGCAATTTAAACTGCAAATATCTACTGATTTGTTTGATAACAAAATTTGGTTACTTTGACAATTATTTGTTCTCAAGTGTCTTCCACGCATCTGTGGATTTCTAGTAACTCTCGTGCATTTGTAGTTATCCATCTTCCTGAGGGAAGAGACTGCTTGCTGTGCACAGCCAACAAGTGTTTTGCGCTGGAAATTTGTTAGTGCTCATCATGCCATCTTAGTAATGTGAAAGAAGTAACAGTATAAAGGTTACAGATTGGAATGACTTGTATATTTCTTCTCTCATGAACTCTTTTAAACTTTGAGCAGACAAGCCTATAAACCTCCTATAGGAGTATGCACACATCAAGTATATTTTTGTTTTGGGAGGGTGCAGCAGTCTTGGGGATGAAAATTAGTCGATTCCAAGGCTCACAATGTCACACTGAAGAGTAAGGAAAACCATATAAGCTTGAATAGTAAGGATTACAGGAGTTTTCTTTCTTTTCTTCTTGCTTATATCTTAAAGGGTTAAGGTCTATTTTAATCTTGTGATTTTGGTCATGCACCTCTTAAACTCCTATGGTTTACTTGTGTTTAAAATAGTCCTTATATTTTAAAAAACGTAGTATATAAGTACTTCTCATCAAGTCTAAGTTAATAGATATTATAATTTATTTACATGGTATGTTGATTCATAATAAACTATTAATATAATGCCTTGTGATTTTGGTCATGGATCTCTTAAGCTCCTATGATTTACTTGTGTTTAAAATAATTCTTATATTTTAAAAAACGTAGTATATAAGTACTTCTCATTAAGTCTAAGTTAATAGATATTATGATCTATTTACATGGCATGTTGACTTATAATAAACTATTAATATAATGACATATGTAATTTAGGATAAAGATTCATTTTAGCTCATGTAGTTTTGGTCATGGACCTCTTAAGCCCTTATGACTTACTCGTATCTAAAATAACTTATAAATTTTTAAAAACATAACATATAAGTCCCTTTTATTAAGTCTGAGTTAATAGATGTTATAATCTGCTTACATGGCATGTTGACTCATAATAAATTATTAATATAATGATAAATATAATTTAAGTTAAAAAAATACTAATACCTCCATCAATGTCGGGAGGAGCCATTGTCGTGGAAGTGACCACCAACAGCAGCACCGAGTCGCTGCTGCCTAGTAGAGCATCATGTGCACGTAGCTTCTCTGGCACTGACGACGAGCTCAAGAGCTTTCGGTCTTGCCTAAGGTGGATGTGCGTCGATTAATTCAACTCTAAGCACGCAGTGGTCTCTTAGTCCCTCCTTCTCTTGGGCGTCTTTGTCACCACTACCTCCCACTTCGTCCTCTCCTATCTCCTCGCCCGTTGCGCCTACGACGTGGTGGTCCAACTCTCCATCACCTTTGCCTCCGGCATCTCCTACCTTTGCCTCTCCGCCTTCATCCATTGTTATAGCCTCTGTTGCTTCCTCTTCCTCGACAAGCTGGTCGGGGAGAGCAAGTGGGTGCGGGAGGGCTACATAGACCATTTTAGTCGCTCCTTTCGCTTGCTCTCCGTCTTCATAATGTTGTGCTTTGTGGGGGAGGTGGCTTACAAGGCATGGTGGTACTCGTCGGGATCGGGGCGAGTGCCGTTCGCGATGGCGGGCAGCGTCATGGTGGGTAACATGATGACATGCGCCCTAGAGCTGGCGAGTGACATTCGAAAGCTCTTAAGTTCGTCGTCAACTCGGGAGAGGTTACATGTGTATGACACCCTACTAGGCAGCAGCGACTTAGTGTTGTTGTTGGTGGTCACTTCCACGATGATGCCTCCTCTCGTCATTGATGGAGGTCTTAGTTTTTTTTTAAAAAAAATAAATTATACGTGTCATTATATTAATAATTTATTATGAGCTGACATGCTACATAAGCAGACTTTAATGCTTGTTAACTCAGACTTGATGGGAGGGGTTTATATGTTGTTACATTTTTAAAAATATATAGATTATTTTAGATACGAATAAACCATAAGTGCTTAAGAGATCCATGACCAAAATCGTAGGGGTAAAAATGAATCTTAATCTTAAATTATACGTATCATTATATTAATGATTTATTGTAAATCAATATGTCACGTAAATAAACTCTAATGTCTGTTAACTTAGACTTAATGGAATGAGACTATATGTTACGTTTTTTAAAATGTAAAGATCATTTTAGATACGAGTAAATCAGACTTAACAGATCCATTACCAAAACCACAAGAGTTAAAATAGACTTAACCCTATCTTAAATAACATTTATATACTGCTTTCCAACATCTTCTCTCTCCCCCTTTCCAAACTCGAAATCGTAGGGGTAAAAATGAATCTTAATTTTAAATTATACATGTCATTATATTAATGATTTATTGTAAATCAACATGTCATGTAAATAGACTCTAATGTCTGTTAACTTAAACTTGATGGAATGAGACTATATGTTACGTTTTTTAAAATGTAAAAATCATTTTAGATACGAGTAAACCAGAGTTAAGAGATCCATAGCCAAAATCACCGTGGTTAAAAGGACTTAACCCTATCTTAAATAGCATTTGCATACTCCTTTCCAACATCTTCTCTCTCTCCCTTTCCTCTTCTCTCTTTATATATATATATATATAATAGGGTGAATGGATAAGTATATATTATTCTTATAATTAACTATGATTAATATCCTGATCCTTCTACTTTTAAAAGAAGTATTAGAGATTTTACTTCAATATTGTTAATTTCGTCCATAAAAACATAAGTATTGTGAGGACACTTTTTTTTTTTTTTTGCTTATATCACTTTTTTTTTAAAAAAAAATTATTAAATTTATATCACTTTTTTGGCTTAACTGATTTTCTCTTTTCTCCTCTTTTCAACTGACTCTCACCCGTAGCATTTGCACTACTTGTCGCTGTCACACCTGCACCGCTCCCTGTCGCATCCTGTTCGTCCATTGCTCCCTGTCGCATCCTGTTGCCATCTGCCGTGTTCCGTTCCTCTGTTCCTGTCCATTTCTGGTTGCCTCGTAGTTTTCTTTCTTGGTGTTTGCTGATGGGATCCGATGTATGAAGCGGTTGTTTGTATGTTCCACGTAAAGAGTGTTTTTGGAAGCTATGATTTCCTTCCTTTCCTTCCTCCCTCGAGATCTTTTCGTCCGTGAAGGTTGAAGCAGATACACTTGCAGACGCGGAAAGGGGAATCAGAAACCCTCAGTGGCCGTCACTCTCTGAACCGACAGGACGAAGGGAGAGAAAAGATGCTTACGTGCGTCCCTACTGCAGGACAGGTCGAGGTCTTCGGATCTGAGCTCACCTCGACTATGCTCATCTCACCCTGAACTCCTCGCGTCGACATGATCTCTATCGAACTCGCTCATCAAGAAATCTTGTTTTAGATTCAGGTCAACTTTATGGCTTTGGCCATCTTTGGAAAACATACGTTAAGTCGCCGCATTTCATGCTGCAGGATACAGAGAGAAGAAGTGTTCATACAACCACACCACATCTTCGCAGATGCTCGTATTGCTGATTTCAAGTTTAAACAAACGATACAATCCACATGGAAGGAACCGATTGGCCACGAGAGGATGAGGCCTGCGAGGAGAGCCGACCATCCTGTGTTTTCCTTCCAATGGCCGAGATTTTGTGTTTGTGTTGCATGGCTGTAGTTTGTCCGCACGCTTTGCTGCTTCTTTAAATGAGATAGCTCCTCTCACCGTCGGTCCTCGGTAAGCTTTTAGCTCATTGATTGCACGAGGACCAGTGGCAAGTAGTTCCGAGTCGGGAATGCGTTGTTGCAGGTCTGCCTCGGATTAGGACGGGAAGTGGAAGGGTGAGGTGCTCGTCGGAGGCGAAGCCAGTCCCCTTCTCCGGCGCGGGAATGGGTGCGGCGCTCCTCTCCGCAGCATGCGTCATGGGGGCGTCGAGCCCGGTGCTGGCCCTGGTGGATGAGAGGATGAGCACGGAAGGGACTGGCTTGGGATTGGGCATCAGCAACAACCTTCTGACGTGGATCCTCGTCGGGGTCTTTGCCCTCATTTGGGCGCTCTACTTCGTCTACACCTCCACTCTCGAGGAGGACGATGAGTCTGGGTTGTCCCTTTAAGCTCTCACAGGCAGAGACTGCCGTAGAAATGAAAGCATGGTTGCTTCAAAGACTGGTGCCATATTTAGTTCCTGTATGACAATTCTTGTTCTTCTGTAAAAGCCTTCTGTGTAGAATGAGAGCTGATAGGGAATCTTTCAATCTGGCGTGGAAGACAGTGGGGTATCTACCTAACGTAGAAGGTGATCGGAGTGGTAGTCGGCACTCCCTTACTCGTCGTCTGCTAGTGCGTACAACTCGACGTACCAATCGACCTACAACACAGGGGACCATACAGGATGACTATCCACATAAATGCATCACAAAAGAATATGCGTACAATTGACTCGTGCTTTAGGAGATCGTACCAATCGACTCATGTTTCGAGAGATTGTACCAATCGACTTACAACACACGCATGGCTATCCACATAAATGCATCACAAAAGAATATACGAGTAGTTTCTATCAGTCGTGATCTCATCCTAATGATTTTGTAGGTATAAAAATCGATCCTCGATGCTTGAACAGAGACCAGATTCGGAATCCCAAAAAAAGTTACAATCTCCACTCAAAATTAATACAAGCATAAAAGAGGTCGAGTCAAAAATTCTCATCCGACACTGACCTATCGTGTAAGGCATCGAGAAGATCGAGTTCACTCAAGTTCTATCTCGAAACAACTCTGAAAATTCAGAAACTACCTTGAAGAAACTACCTTGAAGTAACCATTGTTGGCCCTTATTCAACTTGTATCTCTCATCTTATCCTTGGAAAGATTTTTCAGGATGACTCTATTCCTTCGAGACAGGATGAAACTGTGTTAACTCCTAATCCACGATATCAAATTATTAATGCGAGCAAACAACATAGTATTTCGAATGAAAGAGTTTGGCACACAATCATTAAACTATCCAAGATATCTCGAGACAACTCTGAAAATTCAGAGACCACCTCGAAGTAACCTTATTGGCCCTTGTTCAACTTGTATCTCCCATTTTATCCTTGTGAAGACTTTTCAGGATAACCCTATTCCTTCGAGACAGGATGAAGCCGTGTTTACTCCTAATTCACGACATCAAGTTGTTAACTAGAGCAAACAACATAATATTTCGAATGAAAGGGTTTGGCACACAATCATTAAACTATCCAAGATCAGTGGTTGGATAATAGAACTTTATGAGTTCAAATATTTAATATATATCCTATATTCTTGGATTTTCTTGAACAAACAAATGAATCATATATTAGATTTTGACATTTTAAGCCAATAAGGAAGATTTTGTGCTTATTAATTATAGTACTTTAATATAATACACACATATAATCAACCAATAAAATCCATTGTACTGTCACAATATATGCATGTATGTATATATGTATAAAATAATTAAGTTATATGGTATATATAATCAGGTTTGCTGTATGTGTTGATTTAAACGGATATACTTTGTTTCCGTTCGCTGCTGTATTCGAGTCTCTCTCCTCCGGTCTCGGAACATCCCCTCTGCTTCTCTTCCCTCCTGTGCTGCGAAAGAAGCCACCTCTCGACTTCCCCCCCATGATTTCCTCCTCTGCCGTCGTCCGTCTCGGCTGCATCCCGCCAGGTATACCCTCCTTTCGTCTCATCCTTCTCCGCCTTTTCGCCGCCACCGGCCCGATTCCGGAATGAGGGCACACAGCTTCGTCGTCTCTTTCCTGTTTTCTCTTTCTCTTGGAATCTCCGGTTATTGGGATAGGTCCAAGCTATCGATGGCCAATTCTAGTTGGTTCCACTTGCTTTTGGTCTCGTTCGCTGATGATCCAACTACTACATGGCTTGGCCTCGATCGGATTGGGTGTACCCGATCCCGATCCGGCGAACCTTTTTGTCTATTGATCAAGTACATGAAGCCTTGAGAGTGATAAAGTAAATGAGAAATAAACCGTAACTCGACTTTAGTTATAACGTAAAGCATAGTTTTTTAGTTCTTCTGAAGAAAACATTCAATTTGGAACGTTTTCGTGAGAAAAATTACCTACCAACCAACCCAAACGTAACTGGGTTCGATGATCCTTTTTTATCATTCAATTTGGATTAGTCAAAACTAAGCTGGTGAATTGTGTGTGTGTGCATCTGCCTCATTGTACATGTATTTCGTTGCAATCCCCACTTTCTGCACCCTTTGAACATGCTTTTGACGTTTTAACAGGCTTATTTCATCCCATATGCCTAATTATTCTGATCAGCCAAATGGAATTAAGATAGGCACACAGGTTAAATGTAGAGAAAGGGTGTCGTTTTTAGAGTCTTTGAATGGGGTTGGAGAGAAGGGGAGGTAGAAAAGAGTTTTTGAATTTTACATCATTGAGCTCTCTACAGGCATTCCAAGAGTAACCCACTTGAGAAGGCATGCTAAATGCTCAATGATACTATGCATGACTGAGATGAGGTGATAATAGATGTGCACCTAGATAACAAAGATGATATCATATCAAGTGTTTGAACAAATGCCTAACTGTTAGCGTTTGGATTTCTGCTAGATCCTAAAGGAAACAATAATAAAGTGTTAAGTATATTTTGTTCAGTACTTGACTATAAATTAAGAATATAGCCAGGGCATAAACTAGCCTGGAAGACTATTTTTTTTCTTGTCCAGACAGGGTTCAGCGATCCATTATACTGTATTAAGATATATATGGTAGCAGCTACAATAAATTCCTACAGAATGGTTCTGATCTGGAAAAAATTTCCTATAGTTAATTGCTTAGAAGTTGGCATAAAAACCTCTAAAAGAGTGAGTATTAGAAATTTAGGATCAAAAAAGGTGGAGTAATGAAATAAAACATCCATTAAAGAACTTGTGTACCATTAAGTTTAGAGTTTTGTTTGCTATGAGATTGGAGATTGTAAAAAGGCATTGACAAGGTAATGTATCTGGACGTCTGATGGTGATTTGGATCTGAAATATGATAAACACTTCATAAATGATACCAACATTAGTGTTAAGCCAAAGTATCTTATGTAATAGATATGGTTGTTGCCATATGCTATTAATCAGAAAATATAAAATTATGGGATTAAGTGAGGAGATGGCTTTTTATTGGAAGTGAGGATATAATATTAATGAGCTCAAAAAATGCTAAAAAGAGAACAAAGTTTGTGTTGTAATGTTATTTGGTTCAAGTAAAGAATGTCTAAATTTGCATTTATGTTGTGTTCAGAAGTGCAAGGAAAATTTTGGCACAGAATATATTTACGAGGAAAGTTCTTGGGAGGATCTAGAAAAGTTTGTTGGAAGGCTATAATATTAACAAGAATGGCCTTACAATCCTACTCTAGAGCTAGAAATGAAATTGTTTTCTATTAATTTTAGTGTAGGGGCAATTCATTGGAGAATAATATAAAGAAATGAATGTTAGCCTTGGTTTTCAATTTAGGGCGTTGGACCTATCCTGGACCGTTATACGTACGAGTTGTACTGGCACGCGATGTGTCAGGAGGCTGATATGTGTTAAGTTTTGGAAATTTTCTAAAAAAAGACCAAAAAATAAAAAAAAGATGTTACTGCTCGTTATAAGTTCTGTAGTGAGCATACCATGTACTTGGGTAGTACAAGACCTATAACAGGTGGTACAGGCCTTGGACTGTACCACTTGATCCCATGCTGGTATGCTGTTGGATCAATAAATACCATCTGTACTGAACCATATCAGGCGGTGTTGCACACCTTAATGTTAGCAACTGTTATCTATCACGTATGGTTGGAGAGGACAAGAAGGATTTTTAGTGGTCAAAGGCTTTTGGGCTACACAAGAGAAAAGACTGCTTTCGGGCTACATTATAAAACACTTGAACATCAAAATCTGTGTGCTATTCGGCTATTAGAATTTAGAACTCAAATGCCAGGAATTTCTACACCACATTTGCATCCCATCAATCTATTACTATCACTACTTGAATTGGGATTAGAAGCAGATCTCTAGTTTTCAACTTTACTAGAAATTTTACAAGGTATTAAATGGTAGATTAGGCATTCCTAGTTCCTATAGTCAAGGATAAAAATTTGGACCAATGCCAATATGGAGTGGTGGTCGATCTGTTATAGTACTAATGCTGTACAATGTATCCAGTGTTGGTGTGGTCGTTTACAGTCATCACTAGCCAGATCATAGTGAGTGAGCATGAAAAGAGAGAGCTACGCAAGTAGGAGCAGTAAAGCGGAGGAGTGGCTGGAGAAGGCTTGACAACACGGAGTAAAGTCGAGGAGTGGATGGAGAAGGCTTTGATGTGACAGCATGGATAGGAAGGAGAAGAATGAGGAGGATGAGACGTAGCAGCTAGAGATAAGAGGAGGCAACAACAAAGCAACAACAAAGAGGGGAGGAAGACAAGAAGGACGGAACATGGATGAGGGAGAGGTGGAGGAGTGGAAGAGAGGAGGATGAGAAGCATGCAACATGGAGAAGGAGCGATAGCAACAGGGAAAGCAGAAAATAAGAAGTAAAAAAGAAGAGCAAAATACAATTTAAGTAATATACAATGGGTTTAAATACCAGGTAGTAGTCTTACCATCCGATATAGCTGGGTACAGTCAGCTTACCACCCACAGATCTTGGTACAATAAGCTTAATGAGCAGTAAGCTTGGTTTGGACTAGGTTGGGGGAAATTATCTGGTTCACGTACTAGTGAACCAGTGATTTAAAAAGACGCTCGGGCGCTCGGGCGAGGCGAGGTGAGGCCCGAGCGCCTCGCTTCACTTCTAGGCGATGCGCTTCAAAGAGGCGCCGCCTGGGCGCTCGCCCGAGCCCAGGCGCTGGGCGCTTCGGGCGAGCGCCTAGGTTAAACTAGGCGACCGAACCAGGATTTTTTGTCTGGTTCGGTCTCCGGTGCTTTAGTTGGTTCAATCGAACCAACTAAAACTGATATCAGCTGTCGCTGCCCAACCCTAACCCTGCTTGTTGCCGCTGTTGCTGCCGCTCCCGCTCCCGCTCCCGCTCCCGCTGCTCACTACTGTCGCTGCTCGCTACTGCTGCCGTTGTCGCCGCTCCCACTGCTCGCCGCTCCTGCTCCCGTTGCTCGCTACCGCTGTCGCTGTCGCCTCTCCCGCTGTCGCTGTCGCCGCTCCCGCTGCTGTTGCCTCCTTACACTCCCGCTACCGCTGCCTCCTTACACTCCCGCTCCCGCTTCCTCTTTTCTCAGTCAGCACCCCCTTACACCTCTTCCTTTTTCTCCTTCTGTATACTGTTAACAGTATACTAATAATAGTATTTATATTTATTAGATTAGTAATATATTATTTTGATTTTAATACTGTTAATTTTCTTAATTTAATAGCATATTTTTATTTAAAATTTTAAATAATTATATTTATTAATTATATTATATATTTTATATTTTAGCGTCTCGCTTCGCTCGAGTGAGTGCCTAGCGCCTCGGGCGTTTTTGGACCTTAGCGCCTTTTGGCCCCTAGCGCTTTTTAAATCACTGTAGTGAACTATCAACCGGTAAGTAACTGGTTCTTACCGACCACTAAAGTGAAAACTGTGATCCCTGCCTTCTAACACATTTTCTAGATTAGAGGAAATCCATGTTAGCAACTGCTGTTTGTCACATATGGTTAGAGAGGATTCAAAAGATATTTAGAGGTCAAAATTCTCATAAGAGAAAAGACTGCTTTCAGCTATCCTATAAAGCACTAGAACATCAGAACTGTACACCATTGGGATTTAGGACTCAGGCACAGGAATTTCCATGCTATGTTGACATTAAATCAACCCATTAAATCAACTTCACTATGAACATAACAGTGTGTTGAGAAGTAATTTTGACTTTTTTTAGTTTGCATAGTCTTAAATTCCAGTTTTCTAATATAGTCATCATTGTTGTTCTCTGGATTACCAGACCGAACAGGATTTATGCCTGCATATTTGATCTCACTTTGTATAGTTGAGTGTGAATCAAATCGATGACCTATTTTTAGTTGATCCATGCTTAATTATTGTTGATTGGATCCCATGATATCATTCTTTTAGTGTTTTCTATTTGATAGATCACAGTAGGAGCTTAGTACTTGGTGTGTAGGTGGTGAGTAGAGTTCTAAAGCGGCCATGTGTCCCACTATGAAAAATATGAACCACTTGTCTCTTGACTGTACATCAGAGTCTCAGACTATGACTTCTCAGCACAGAAGAGGGAAATAATAGTAAGAAGCACTCTTCTTTCCAAAACATCTCCTTCATCTTTATCTTTAACTTTTTACTATGAATTTTTTAACCTTTTATCTTCTCCAATCTTATGTGTGCTACCCCTTTGTGTTGAAATTGATAATGTTAATGGAACCTCAACTTTATAACTGTGCTTCAATTGGAAGGTTTTCTTCCATCTTAGTTCCTTCACAATCCTTTTTGAAATAATCTTGGCTTTATATAGTGCCATATGTCTCTCATGTGTAAAATTTTATCATTACTTTGCTGAACATTTAAGCAAAACATGGGTTCTCAGCTGGATGGGTTTTGGAGCTGAACACCTGTATATCCTGATATAAATTTGATATACCATTGTTCTTAGCCATTGATTGAAAATTTCGTTAAATTTATACTTCACGAATTTACTTGAAAATGAACTTTAGTTTGATTTTCAACATATGCTGCAGAGTGTGAAATGAGTAGGAAAGAACTTTATAGACCCATTATTCAACATGACCTAGAATGAATATAAAAAATAAACAGATAGTTGTATCCTGGGGCTTAATATGCTGTGAACTCGTGCACTGTGAAGGTAAATTGGCCCTTTAAGAAAGTGCTACTAAATAGCTCCCCTCAGACACCTGCATTTTTTTTGTTGTTAAATTAACAAAATTCTGCTTTTGCATTTAATACATGTTTTTTGAGACTGTGTTGCAATTAAATTGATCAATGCCAACACTTCTTAAGCACTTTGAAGGACTTGAATTTGGAAGTTGGTTCCTATTAAAGATTCTTTGGTACTTAGGAGGAACCATGCCAACACTTCTTAGGCACTTTGAAGGACTTGAATTTAGAAGTTGATTCCTGTTGTAGATTATTTGGTACTTAAAAGAAACCATGCCAACACTTCTTAAGCACTTTGAAGGACTTGAATTTATAAGTTGATTCCTATTGTAGATTCTTTGGTACTTAGAAGGAACCACGCCGACTCGCATCATTTTCTTGTGACAAACTTTTCACCACCAAGAGGGATCTTGAAACAGATACTTTGTCGAAGTTTGATCTTCACTCAGAAGCATAGCAATCAGAAGGTAAACACATAACATTTTGTGGTTATTGTTTTGTCACTTCTCTTAACTCTTCGTGCCTATTTTAGGTTCTATGTTACCAAAAGAAAGAATTTCCTGTGCTATCAGAAAGGTATGTTTTGAGCAAGTTACTCATCACTATGAAATTATCACTAATCACACCATGCACTTATAATGCCATTTTCATTTGTTGCTCACATGATATTTTATTTGCTAAAGTATATTTGTTTCTTTGTTCACGTTGATACTTCAATAATATTATTTTCTAATGGTAATTCCATATTACTGAAAGTTAAGCCTATTGATACCTGAAGGTCCATTGAAAAGGTCTATGATTCCTTGGCTGAACGTCTTCTTTCATCTTTTGCAAAGGTTCAAGATATCAATTCAAAGTAAGTTTATTTACTTGTTACAGTAATGATTTAATTATTGCATGATACCATTTATACATTGAGTTTGTTGATTTATTATGTTCATTATTTACACATAAATTTAGATCAATGCTTGTATCTTTTACCTTGAATATAATTGATTATTAATGTACAATAAGACCAACATGGTTTAGGGTTTCAACCTTAACTGACTGTAGTTACTGGGATCCCTTTACCCCTCTTACTGCTTTTAGAATTATGACCAATGTTCCTTTTTGTTATTCATGATACCTTGTATTTAGGATCACACTGTTATGCTTTTGAGAACATATAGGGATTCACTTTTGTCAATGTTATTCATGACTCATTCGTAACCATCAATAAGCAACAGTCTGAGAAGACTTCTTTCATTGCCAGCCCTCATGATGTCTGGAACGATGGCTACAATGTTGATAATAGTGATGATGTTGGACAACGATCCCATGTCTTGCAACACAAAGGGGTGGACAATGAACAAAGGGTCAAGAATATAGTTATACCATCCAAGATAAAGACCGTAGTGTCAGATCCACCATAATCATTTTTAAGAGAATTGAACAATGACAATGGAAAGACACCTGATGACTATAAGAAGAAAAAAGTGAGTACAGCTGAAATCAAGTTTTCTAGGAGTTCCTTGTGATTGCAGCTTTTCCACATGGATTTTATGGCAACACTGGTGTGGAAGTTGGTCCCAAATTGTTGAATTGGAGTCTTCATATAATCCATGACAACAGCATGTTGAAATGGGAGCAGCTAGGCACACCAGCAAAGGTTCAAAGTTTCAAATCTATTGATTTGAAACTTGAGTCTCAGCTTGATAGTCTACAATCAACCAGTCTAATTTGCTTTAGAATGAAGGGCAGTTTGGGCCAGATGAAACAGTTAGTTCAGCAGGTGCTGAAGTTTCATTCTATGGGTCCTGAAACCATGTTGGAACAAAATTTCTCAGGCAGTATGCCAAGAAGTCACAAAACTTAGAAGAACGATATGAAGATCTACTTCATTTTCAGAATTCATTCTGCAGGTATCAAATTTGTTTCCTTCTGTTCTGTTTGCTTTTCAGTTCACTGTTGATATATCTTATGCATTAAAGGGGTAAGCTCCATTTAGCTTTTATTGTAAAAACTCCTGACTCTGATAATCTATACAAGATTATATATTACCAAAGCAGAAGAGATGGCTGCTAACAGAAATTCTTCAATAAATATCTTATTCTACGATGTCGTGCTTCTGAAAGCATTTGCTTCACCTAAAATTATAATCTTCTGGTATTGAACCCGAAGGAACTTCTCGTGGATTGCAGGTACATTGTTGGTTTGGCTGGTCCACCTGGTGCAGGCAAGACGACCCTATCATCTGAAGTAGTTCGCCGTCTAAACAATCTTTGGTCCCAAAAAGCTACTGGAAAGAATTCTGTTTCACCTCTTGAATTTGCTATAGTGCTTCCCATGGATGGATTTCATCTCTACCGTTCCCAGCTGGATGCTATGGAGGTTATGCTTTCTGTTGTTGACTGGAATTTATGTTCATTCATCTTTTGTCTCAATACATAGCAAAAGCCAAAATTGACATGATCTTAAACTGATAGAATCCTGAGGAAGCTCATGCAAGAAGAGGAGGTATGAACTATCAAATATATTTACCAAGTTTGAGGTTATTTTTGCAAAATTTTGACCTTGAGATTGATGAAATCAGCCTCATGGACATTCAATCCAGAACTGCTCTTAAAATGTCTGCATTCTTTACGGAATGAGGTAGAACTGCAACTTATGCACATCACTTCTTGGATTAAGTCAATCCTTTATAATTATCACTTGGGCCTTTTTATGTTTGCTAATAATTTGTCCATTCCATTTAAAGATAGTATGGTTGTATAATTCTTCAGAGCCCTGTTTAGATTTAAATTGAAATACAAAGTGGAATGGTGGTCTTCATGCTTCAATTTGCTCAATGTGAAGATTGTATTCTCAGGGATCAACTTATGCTCCATCATTTGATCATGGTGTTGGTGATCCAGTGGAAGATGATGTATTTGTAAGTTCTGAGTAAGTAAAATATTCCCTTTTGAATTTACTGGCCTATAGTTCAAACTCCAAACTATCCTTCTGTTCAATTAAACCATGGTCTATGAATAATATAAATATGTAAGGTTCCTTTATTTTGTTAAACACTGTTATTCTTGATTGTGATGGCATGTATTTTGGTTCCTCTTTTTCCTCCAAAGGCTGGTAGCTTGTCCAAGATGTATTGCAATTTTGTGTGTATCTGTTCCCAATGTTTGTGTTTGCATATATACACACAGATGATATGTTTAACAGGTTTCTTAATACGTATAGATCTTCAATGTCAATGCATCCTGTATTGAACGTATCATTTTCTTTTGGCAGGCATAAAGTAGTCATTGTAGAAGGCAATTATTTGTTCTTAGAAGAAGGAATTTGGCAAGATATTTGTTCCATTTTTGATGAGAAATGGTAAGGTTGTCTAAAAGGCATCAAATACATGCTTTTCTTTAAACATTAATTTAAAAATAAGTTGTAGACAATTGGTTATATCTGAGGTTTTGTTGTTGCTCATGTACTTAAAAGATAATTTATGATGTCTTTTCTGATAGGATTCTCCACTCGGTAAACATTGGTTGAACATAGTTGAGAGAGTAGTCTTTTCTGAAAGGATTCTCCACTCAGTAAACATTGGTTGAACATAGTTGAGAGAGTATCTTGAATGACCATGGTTTCAACCTAAGCCTTGATTTTATGGTGTAGCTAATGCTTTTTATTAGATATCTTGCTTCAGTCTACGGAACATTGATCTGATACATTATTCATTTTAGATTGCACGTGTGTTAACTTATTTATATCTTTCTTCTGAAGGTTCCTTGACATTGACATCAATATAGCAATGGAACGGGTTCTAAAAAGACATATATCTACAGGTTAGTTATCAGCGTATTGGCTCACTCGTTGTTGGTGGTGTCTTATCTTTCTCATATTGTTCTACAGGAAAAGAGCCAGATGTTGCAAAATGGCGGGTAAGAATATTTCTAGTATTTTTCCTCAGACAGTTTGCTTTTCAATTCCTATCCCAATAGAATTGTTGGAAATTTAGATAACTCATAAGAGCAAATAAAAAATGCCAACTAATGTATCAATGTCCTTGGATGCGTGGCCATATGACCCTTTGTAATCAGAGACAGTAACTTAGCAAGGAATGAGATGTAGGGTATAACATTTAGACATCTCAAGTACTGGATGCACTCAGGACGCTTGACTTATTTGGCATGAAATATGAGTCCTCTTAAATCTTTATATCTGATTCTGTTGACACTCGACACTACTCTTGAACCTATTTCAAATTTGTTTGAGATCCCTTGCATGTAAGACAGTTGAGGTTTGGAGCAGGCTTTACGGAATGTATGAATTATTGAAGATTTTTAGGCAGTAAATTCCTGTCTCACATTCAGATTTAGCTAGAGGAAATAGATCAACAGGAATGTGTTAAATGCAACATGTGAAACATTTGTGTTGATGTCTATGTTTTCATTATTTGAGTTTGTGAATTCGCTACACTTTCTTTCTGTTTACTTCTCTTCTAACTTGCAATTAACAAGTTTCTGAACTGCTGTATTTTCTTCATCAAAACAGCATTCATTTTATAAATTTTAGTCTGTTTCTTGTTGTGGCCAAACTCCTAATTTATCACAGTTGGAAGCAATCAAAAGTATTTTCTTATAGATCTTTCCAATATTTTCTTGAACTAAATACACTTTTGGTTTTATTCTGATTAAACCAGATCGAGTATAATGATCGACCAAATGCAGAGCTCATAATGGGATCAAAGAAAAATGCAGATCTTGTAATCAAGTCAGTGGACTTCTAAAGTGTCATGCATTTGTCAAGAGGAAACAAATCAAATAAGGCTGGTGTTTCTTCTGGCACAAAATAATGGCTGTCATGTGCACATTCAAACCATGTTTCCATAGTCAATAAATTGCATAAGTTACATTTTTTTTCTAATTCCTATCGTGTACTTTAAGTCTTTATTATTAGTCTGGAAAAAATGTTAGCACAACTGAAGTTTGCGGAGACCAGCAAAGGTGTCATGGTGTAATATTTTGATTGTCTTTTTATTTAACAGTGCAATTGGTTTGTGTTTTTTTGTGATTGGACATATTCAAAGAGTTGGCAATCAATTTTGTTCAGTACTTTGTTCAAGCAATCTCGCAAGTCCAAATTGCCAAACACTAAACCCTAAATTATGCATTACATGTTCTTAATCAAACGTGGATGGCATGGGAAGTGATATTATGCAAAGTGATGTGTTAGCAATGCTTACATCTATTGCTTAAAGAAATGATTTTGGTGATCGCATGCGATGCATTTTCTGCAATTGTTGTGTAAGTCGTTGGATTTGTTAATGCTTATGTCAAAAACAAGAAATCGTGATAATAGAAGTAAACTACTTTTTTTTTTTTTTTGAAGTTTAGAGCTAAAATATCCAGCTTTCTCGGGATTATTTTTTGAAAATTTACACGGGAGTTTAGAAAAGTTAGATATGACTCAAATTGTTATCTCATGAAACAAAAAGATATTGATATTAAATCAAAATTGAATTTGATCTTTAATTTTATATTTATTTATGTAAATAATCATGATTTATATTATCGATTCATATCGATATATCAATTGTCCTACGATATTTATCCAACGTATCGATACATGATATACTGAGGTGTATGTATCGTGTTATATCGAACTATACATAATATATTAGAATATAGAATAGTACATTTTAGTAGGTCAAATCTTGCAAATAATAGAATATAGTAATCAAATTAAATGAATTATGGTTTAATTTCTAACTTTTTAAACTAAACCGCTTAATATAAATATCCGATTCAAATCACAATAAATGCTGCTGAGTTCTACCAATTTAATCATTCGCCGACACTCACATCGCCCATTCACATATTCGTGGGCTCCTTGTGGGCTTCTCGAGTTTCTCCAATCAAAAGGCAGCTTGGGGCTTCGGGGAACCTATTTCTCGTTCCAGTTACGGCCTGATCCCCAAATTATAGCACGCCGCCGGCCTCCTCCGTCAAACCCTCCAAACTGCCGAGGCACCAACCACCTCCGAGCATCCTCTACCAGTCTCTCCTCACCATCGATCTTCCTCCGTCGCTCCCGAGCGTGTTTTCGTCTACTCCCACCGCTGGTCCGTCCTTCCTCCATCGAGCTACTTGATCTTTGTTTGGTACCACGTCGTTGAACGTCTGCAAGTTCTGCTAGGTTCTAAGAGTTCTTATTATTCTTGATCCTGTTGTAACTTTGTGATTGCTAGTTTCTTAACCTTGCATCTGTGCCTGTTGTTCCTACAGCAAGCTGGCTGCTTTCAGTTTTCTTGTTGTGGGAATTTTCAATCTATGGATACATTCAAGTAGGTGTATGCTAGCAACCAGTTAATTTGCTTTTGTTGTCTTCAAAGAAAAAAGGAAATGTACATCTGTTTTGTTGGTAGCCTTATAAGGTTGTGTTCTTTACCGTTAAATAAGTTGACTGGAAATAATGGCGACAAATTTTGGAGTTAATTTTGTGCACCCTGGAAGACTGATCTCATTCCATGTATGGTCCCCATGTTGCATCTCTATATTCTGTCAGTAGGGTTTCCGATGTGAATTATAGTTAGATGTCAAAAAGCACGAAATCTGCATGCTTAGTGTCGTTGTAACTTCCAATTTGAATCATACTTGTACGGAAAATTGTGTTCTTTACTGTTAAATAAGTTGACTGGAAATAATGGCGACAAATTTTGGAGTTAATTTTTGTGCACCCTGGAAGACTGATCTCATTCCATGTATGGTCCCCATGTTGCATCTCTATATTCTGTCAGTAGGGTTTCCGATGTGAATTATAGTTAGATGTCAAAAAGCACGAAATCTGCATGCTTAGTGTCGTTGTAACTTCCAATTTGAATCATACTTGTACGGAAAAACAGCATAAACGAGTTCTGGATGATAAATGTTGAAAACCTATATATGTCCATACTTATCTTGAACTTGATTCATATAAATATTTGTGTTGTCGATCCTCTGATTTGAAGAGGCCAAATTATAAGTAGCACCACCACCATTGCTTAGGTTTAAGTATGAAATTGGAAATTGTTATCTGCAGAATGCTCGAGATCTTACCTTCATTTCCGTTTGTTAAGATATGCAAAAAGACATATACACTATAAAGAGTTTATGCAATTCTTTGTTGCATTATCTTCTTTAGATTTTTAATTTGAGAGGCCAGTTTATTTTTGAATAAATTATCATTATAGTTTTCATCTTGGAATAGAAAATTTTGCCTTCTCATGCCATTTTTATAATTTAAATTATTTTGTAGATTTTTAGGTTTGAGCACCCATAGCTTATTTCATTATGGCAAGTGAAGACTCTAAAGACTTGCTGAAGAATGTGGATTGGAAGACAGTGGGCAATGCTGTCAATAGTGATTCACTTGGACCAGTCACTAAAAAGCGGCTTCCTAAGAAAATTAGAGAAGTCCCTGACTATTATTTTCTTCCACGAAGGTCATTACCTTCTTCTATTGCAATTTTTGGAGCTATCTGTGCAGCTGGAGTTGGAGCAGGAATGCTGCTGGAGGTTTGGATTAACAAAAAGATTAAAGGTACTTACTTGTTGTATGCAAAATTAAGATACTTCAGATACTTTCTTTATGTGATGTTGTGCAATTTACTAATTGCCACAGTTGAGAGAACTTACATGATCAATCTAGAATTAAAATGTCTGATCTAATGAAACCATCTTTGACAACGAATGAGGGATTGAACTGCATCCTTAAATCAACTGGTCTTGAATAGTCTAGATTAAGTTTAGTGTTGCATATTTTAATGCTTAATTGCTTCCAAAATGTAGCTTTTATAATTATAGATGCATGATCCATGTTCCAAAAACCCACCAGATCAGCTCAAAACTGGATGAATATTTGTTATCCATTGGTTTATATGCTCTGGGTCATGGTTTAAAATTTCATATAATGGACCTGTGTCTGACCCCTGGCCGGACTGGTAGCGGTCGTGTACAAACCTATGTATCAACGCATATGCTGGTACACACCGTGATACCAGAAGAGAGAGGAGGAGGCGAATATCTCGGCCAGCAATGGGGATGCTCACGGGTCGACAGTGGTGGTCAGCAGTGTGCGTTGCTAGAGAGCTCGGAAGAGATAGGGGCGCGTGCGCGCACGAGAGAGAGAGAGAGAGAGAGAGAGAGAGAAGGGTGCACCATGGTCTAACCTAAAAAAAGATATGGAAAGCACAAACGAATGAACCAGACCAGCCTGCTGGGAAAGGGGCAGTCACCGTGTCCCGGGTCACCACCAGATCGGTAAATTCCATCCTCTATGTACCAGTCCAGGTGAAATCAGGAACCTTGCTCCTGGTTAACAGGTTAGCACATTAAGTGCTTGTGCATTTGTAAACTCCATGAATTCAAGAATGAGAATGTTGTTATTTTTTTATCTCATTTACTCTTGCGACTTGGCAACTCATTGAGAAATCAGCCAAAGTATTCTGGTTAAACTTCTGACTTTGAAGTTTGTGTGGTCTACACTCACTTTTGCTCAAGATATAAATAGGGTATTTAGAATATTTATTTATCTTTTGTTGTCTTTTATTATATACATTTTAAATATAGGAAAAGAATAAAGATATGAGATACTCACTAGTCAGAGAAATTTGGTGTTCTTCCATGCATTTGCTAAATCAAACTATTCTGACATGCAGAGGATGGTGGAGTCCTTTGGGAGATGGACAAATTCTGAAAGCAATTACTCATACATACATAGTTGGTTATCCTACTATAAAATCAGCAATTCCAGCTATTACTACATCAGAAGCAATAAGAAGTTTCTGTTTTCTCCTCTGGCATTGTGTGATTTGCAATGACCTTTATGGTTCTGTACTTCTTTGGGTTTTCTAAATATTCTTTCTTTGAAGATCCTCATTGTCCTAGCTTTTGTTGCGTGTTCTCTATGTCCTTTTTCTAGGAGTTTGTTTGTACTTTTACATCAAACTGGCAAAAAGTTTTGATGTTATTGGAGAGTGTTGATAATGAAATTTTGAATGCAAGTATTTTATGTGAACTTATTTTAACTTGTTTTATGGAGGCAGGTTTGCTGTCTATTTGAGCTTGCTAATTTACTCTATTTTTGTGTTTTTTTCAATTGAAATCCAGTGCAGGATAGATTTTTGGTGATTCTACATTATCGTTTTCTTTTGATTTCTCAAGCATTATAAGAATCTCAACACCAAACAAAAGTTCTTACTCTGTAAATTCCATCGTCGCAGGAAAGATTACCAGCATTACAATGAGCAATTAGCTCTCAAGCTTTCCTGTCCGATTGCAGCAGAATCCCTACATGCATGGGTAAGCCGTCTTTGTCTTGTTTGAAGTATATTTGTTTTTGGCTACGTAGAATGGATCGTCAACATATACTCCATAGAGGAAAAAGAAAAAGAAAAATCGCATTTATTTGGGATGAGTCTGACATCATGTCGAAACTTGTCATATACTTATATCAAGTTTGGATTCTGATACATTGGGATGGAACAGTAGACACCAAAGTCAGGCTTTGGATCGGATCGATCCAATGTCTTCATTTCCATCACTTAAAAAGTGGATGATGGTTTTCTAATCGAACAATTCGATCTAGTTTTTGAAAATTACGGTGATCCAACTTTTATTCTGTTTTATAATTTTTAACAAAGTCAAAATTGAGTAGATCAAATCAGCACATACCATTTCTCATTGAGGTTTGGAGAACCACGCCGAACGAAGCAATTGTTGTAGGGTGAATCGGTCCGGCTCAGTCGATTTTACGGTTTAAATGGGCGTGAACCGTGCTCGGTCTTAGCAAACTGAGGACGACGTGGTGGCTGCCCATTCGGTCCTTTCCTAATGCACCGCCCGGTCTCGATTTAAGTCTCTGTCTCTCTCTCTCTCGGGAGATGCCACCATGTTGTCGTCGGCGGCGTCCCTCACTTCCAAACGCCTCCCCGCGATCTGTCGATTTCTCCGCTCCTCCCCTCCGGTAGGCTTCTCTCCGTCGATTCCACTTCCAATAACCATTATTTCTCCTTCGTATGTCATTTGGGATCCCTAAATGTTGGATTGCCTTCCAGGTTGCATTCGCCCCCGCCAGATCTTTCTCCACTGCTTTGAACTACGTGAGGCCATTTGATCTGACATTTATTTGTTGATTTTTCTTTCTGTTACGCCGGTTGGGATCAATTCGTGGTAAGGTTGGCAAATTTGTGTCCTGTCAGCACCTTGATTCGCCTGACAGCAATTCGGATCTTCCATGGGACTTTAGTGAAGCAAATAAGGAAAAGGTACGGACTTTTCTCTTGTCTTTGTAATCTATGTTTCAATCCGTGAGTGTTGGGATGCTTTTTGTGCTTTCTGTCATCTTATCTATTTTAAGGCAAAATTGAAGTAATTAGATTCTTCCATAGTACCTATTTTTTCCTTAAATTTCGGCTGTGACTAGGTTGGTGGTGAAATTTAAAGCTTTCATGTTGCTTATCTTTAATCTTCGATAAATGAAGAAAATGCAAGGGGGCATATCTACTATTACATCTCTTCATTGTTGAACCAACATTCGGAGACTGGTTTAATTTCTAAATCTTGTCATCATCTATTCTTTTGCAACTTATGCATGTTTCTTCCTGAAGAGATTGAGCCACTAGGTGTCCAACAGATGATCAGGAGACTGCTTAGGAAAAAAAATTAGAATAAAATTGGGGGAGATTAACTATGTCTTTTGGATAAGTAATATGTGTGTGAACTGGTAAAATGTGGAGCAAGGTATCATCTTGTTTACATGTTAAATTTTTAAAAACTCATCTGTGGATCACCTTTACCTGCAATAAATAGAAAGATGCAAGATGTTTTATAATACAAGTGGTAGACTAAAGGATGTTTGAAGGTCTTCTTCTCTCCGTCGATTCCTCTTCCAATAACCATTATTTCTCCTTCGTATTTCATTTGGGATCCCTAAATGTTGGATTGCATTCCAGGTTGCATTCGCCCCCGCCAGATCTTTCTCCACTGCTTTGAACTACGTGAGGCCATTTGATCTGACATTTATTTGTTGATTTTTCTTTCTGTTACGCCGGTTGGGATCAATTCGTGGTAAGGTTGGCAAATTTGTGTCCTGTCAGCACCTTGATTCGCCTGACAGCAATTCGGATCTTCCATGGGACTTTAGTGAAGCAAATAAGGAAAAGGTACGGACTTTTCTCTTGTCTTTGTAATCTATGTTTCAATCCGTGAGTGTTGGGATGCTTTTTGTGCTTTCTGTCATCTTATCTATTTTAAGGCAAAATTGAAGTAATTAGATTCTTCCATAGTACCTATTTTTTCCTTAAATTTCGGCTGTGACTAGGTTGGTGGTGAAATTTAAAGCTTTCATGTTGCTTATCTTTAATCTTCGATAAATGAAGAAAATGCAAGGGGGCATATCTACTATTACATCTCTTCATTGTTGAACCAACATGCCGAGACTGGTTTAATTTCTAAATCTTGTCATCATCTATTCTTTTGCAACTTATGCATGTTTCTTCCTGAAGAGATTGAGCCACTAGGTGTCCAACAGATGATCAGGAGACTGCTTAGGAAAAAAAATTAGAATAAAATTGGGGGAGATTAACTATGTCTTTTGGATAAGTAATATGTGTCTGAACTGGTAAAATGTGGAGCAAGGTATCATCTTGTTTACATGTTAAATTTTTAAAAACTCATCTGTGGATCACCTTTACCTGCAATAAATAGAAAGATGCAAGATGTTTTATAATACAAGTGGTAGACTAAAGGATGTTTGAAGGTCCCGGAGGATCATGGTGGGCAACTTGGAATGGTATCTAGGTTGAACTCCATTTGCCTTTCTAAAGCTTGTGAAAAATTATTATGAGGCTTGGGAATAACAGTTTAAAGTGAGTGGAACCTATTATTGAAAACTGTTGTTCTGTTGAGATGAATTATAGGGCATAACATGATTTGGTAGATAATTATATAAGTCATACATTCTGGACTGTCTTAATTATATTCAGATGTAAAAAAAGGAATACAGAAGTCAAAGAAAGTTGGAGGCAACTTAAATTAGGGATGATTCTGATGAGTAAATATGATGAGAATACGAAACATGGTGGAATGATAGTAGTAACTTCATAAGAGAGTTCAAAGTGGTACAATGCACCAGAGTCGGCATAGTAGTCTTGGAGTAGATGTAGTTTGAAGCTTTATAAAAATCTAAAGAAGAAAGCAGAAATTGAACAGAAGACATTTTGTTCCCTTTGGTTTTTAGCCATAAGAGGAAGGCATATGGGTTTCAACTTCCTGTCGACATTCATCATCCTTGTGTTAAATTATCATTGGAACAAATTGTGAGGCAAATTGCAAACTCCTGTAACCTTCATATTCATAATGATGATACATAAGAAAAATGATTCCGAATTAAGTGTACTCCAATGGACCCTCTATTGTAAATTAGAAATATATCATAAGCAATCATTAGTTGCTCTTGAGTTTGAATTTTGTGATGTTACTCCTCGTGTATGATTTTTGCTCTCAGTGTTATCTTTCTTCAGCTTTGGCAATAATGGAGATCAAATCTCTTTGTATCTAGTATAATATTTAAGACTTAGAGGTCATCTCCATGAGTAAATGCAGGTCAAGGAGATACTCTCCCATTATCCTTCCAACTATAAGCAGTCTGCTGTTATTCCACTGTTGGATCTTGCACAGCAGCAACATGGCGGATGGCTACCACTGTCTGCAATGAATGTGGTATGTTAAGACTCTCGGAATCCATGAATATAGTTCTTTTAGATATCCTTATCTGACCTAATTTTTAATTGCTATTATTGCTAATTTTTTTTATGATGATTATGGGCTATCGGTAAGATTCTTCTTTACCTATTCGTTTAGCGTGTATATAT
>LVTN01000800.1:4012-16381 GCA_001649415.1 Musa itinerans
GAGTTTTGAGGAGCATCGTCGCAGCCCTACTATGTGGATCACCGCTAGAAAGGACACTTGACCTCCTTCACCCTCTCCTAAAGATCTGCAAGGAAACAGGGATATACGATCTCCCTAGGTAACACAATCTACTCTATATGCAGTTTTAAGTTTTGTGGATTTTACGCAGCAATCTTTGCACGATGATGAATATCTCTTTGGGAATAGGGGATTTTGTTTTCTTATTCTTCCGCTACACATGTGATGTCGCCCCCAAGATTTCCCAATAATAATCATATCCAAGAAGCTTTGTTACCCATTTTTTCTGCTCGGGGGAAGATATCTTATACTCCAAGAAATATTTTAGGCTTTTATGGTCGGCCTTAATTTGATAGCGTCGCCCGATCAAGTACGGTCTCCACTTGGCCACTGCATGCATAGGGATCGACCAGTACATCCGTATTCTGGATTGGATAGCCTATTAAACCGAGAAAGCTGCATAGCGATTTTATGTTCCTCGGGGTCGACCAGTTCTGCATTGCTTCAATTTTGGATGGGTCCACCACCACACCTTCCTCTGATATGATATGCCCCAGATATTTCACCTTCTATTGAAGAAAGATGCACTTTGATTTTTTGACAAAAAGAACATGTTCTCGCAAAATCGTCAAAACAAGTCGCACCCCTACGAGCACCGCAGCCCCTGCGGACGGTTTTGCCCGCAAGGGCTGCTCTTGCAGTCGCCGCCCCCGTGGGGCTGCTCCCTCAACTACCGCCACCACGAGGGCTGCTCCCTTAGTCGTTGCCCCCGTGTGCCGCTCGCCCGCAAGCGAGCAACACTGGTTGCCTGCGGGAGTTGTGCCTACAGGCAACGCTCGCAAGCGAGCACCGCTACAAGCGCTGTGCCCGCAAGCAGCGCCCGCAGGTGAGCACCACTACGGGTGTTGTGCCCATAGGCGAGCACCGCTGCGAGTGTTATGCCCGCAGGCGAGCACCGTTGCGGGCGCTATGCCCACAGGCGATGCCCACTAGTGCCGCCACCTACGACGGGTTGTCGACCACCTGCAGCTGCAATTGTGTGCAGCAACAGTTATTGCGCGCAAGTGGCTTGCCTGCACAAAGATGGTAGGCTGCCATCTTCTATTGCGTCAACAATTTTGACGTCAAAAGCATTGCACAAACACAACACATGTAGTTCAAAACCAATCTTTCACACGAACAACCTAGTTTGATACCATTATTGGGAAATCTTGGGGGCGACATCACATGCGCAGCGAAAAAATAGAAAACAAAATCTCCAATTCCCAACACCATGTCTCACCTAAAATCTTCTCAACTCCCTTGGATAAGGAGGTTTATTATCATCAGAAGTAAATTCTTGGACAACATGCCTGCACAAAGATGGTAGGCTGCCATCTTCTATTGCGTCAACAATTTTGACGTCAAAAGCATTGCACAAACACAACACATGTAGTTCAAAACCAATCTTTCACACGAACAACCTAGTTTGATACCATTATTGGGAAATCTTGGGGGCGACATCACATGCGCAGCGAAAAAACAGAAAACAAAATCCCCAATTCCCAACACTATGTCTCACCTAAAATCTTCTCAACTCCCTTGGATGAGGAGGTTTATTATCATCAGAAGTAAATTCTTGGACAACATTTTCATGTTGGTTGTTTCTACTTCGAAATTATTCAATTATTTCATTTTTTCTTGTAGACTACGCAGCAATAATCTTCGTAGCTGCAGCCTCAATGACTCAACATCATCTTCATGGCTGCTACCTTCACTAACTATATCTTTTTCCATTCCGCCTTGCCATGATCTCTAACCTTTAGCTTTGTACCAAACTGATACCGGGAGGGGGGAGGTAAAATGCAGAATGAATTTCGGAAGAAAGTCAGATAGTAGGAAAGGAACGAATTCACGATAAAACTTTAATAAGATCGAAAAGAAAGCTTACCACCAAATTTAAAATCACAAAGGGATACAAAAAAATTATCATCCCAAGGATAATAAACAAGGATACAGAACTAAAAACAAAAGACTCACCACTCAAGAATGCATCCAAGAGATACAAAGTTTAAGAGAGCACTCCAAGAGAGCTTCTGCTAATATCATCAGTTTCTAAACCCCTTTCTAACCCCTAAACACCAAAATGAGTATTAGTGTATGAAAAAACCCTTTATGCATAGGGAATTTCGAAATTAAGTGTTTTATAACTGGTAACTAACATTCCTTGGTCATGAAGAAAAGCACCTTAAAACAACTATAACTTTATCTAAGGAATATGCTAATGAGCTATCATATTTAAGTGGGCTGAGTTGAAAACTATGAGGCAACATTATGGGCTGAAAAAAATACCATAGCATCAACAAGGTTCATATGAGCAGATTGTAACAAATTAGGCACTCCCGTGTAACTACCACTCCCGATGATCGGCTATGTTAGATTTGGAACCTCCAGACCTACAAGTCCGGTATCAAAAAGTGGAGTACTCATATAGGACATCATTTGTGTCTTAAGTGTAAAGACCAAACACACCACTAAGACTACGGAATCACTATTTGACAATAAGGCATTATCAACCATCGAACATTTCGTGAGCAGCTCAATCAATGAACTTATTCTCCGATGAGCACTTGCACTGTATCCCCAGTGTCCCCACACGAGCAATTATGAGACCAGCAGCCTCCTTCATATATAGGGGTATATAATACACTAGTCTGTCCAATTATCTCGATGTCCCTCTCGATCAACCTATGACCGAGATTATTTAAGATCTGTGTTTAAAGACGAATCGATCTCATTATCGTGATCTCATCACGATCCGATTCTCATTGCATAGATCCATGGACATCATAATATATTAATACAACAGGTAATATAAAATGGTAAAATATTAAATAATATAATAAGCAGAAAGAATGTATATCATGTTACACGTGTCATCACTCATATGATTGGCTTGTAAGACACCTATGACTAACAGTTGTGGCTTGAGATGTTGGCGAGCTAGGACGTAGCAACGAAGAGGAGCGATAGTGGTAAGGCAACCAACGTTGTGCTCACACGAAGAAGGCAAATTAGCCACTTGGTGGATTCTACGGTGTGGATCAACAATTGAACCCGACTGAAGAATTGTCGGTAGCATTGCACCTAAGCTTGATGGTGGATTCGACGACAACTCTAGAGATGTGTTCGACGGTAAAGACGAGTGTTCACGGGTTACAGATCTCCACCAGAATACTTCGATTGGAGGGAGTAGTGGTCGGTGACAGAAACAACAACTACAATCGCTAAAGAGAAGGATTAACTGCTCGTTGTCACCAAGGAGATATTACTAGACAATGAGTAAAGAAGACAAATCTTGCTATAAGACAATAGATATTGATAATATGATAAACTGAATTATAATAACAAAGCATAATTGAATTAATTGAATATAATATCGTTAGCATTAGTAGCATTAGAAGTGAGGATTTCTCACAAAAGTTAACGGAAATCTTAGCTGCTATCACTCGGCCTCGGCCCTTCCTCCTCGTTGTAATTGCCCTCTAGGTTGCCTGTCCGGCCCCGCTCATTGCGCCCCGGCCCTTCCGACCCAACCGTAGCCTCGGTGTCGCCTGCCCCGCCCTTCGCCGCTCCCCCTTGCTCATCCCCCGCCCATGCCTCCCTCCGTCTCTCCCTCCATGAGGATCGTAGAGCAGGGGCGGCGACGGCACTGGCAGCGTGATTGAAGAGATCCCTCTTCCTCGCGATCAAAAGAGCTCCTAGCATAGGGAGCTCGCGACCTCCCCATCGCTCCATGGAACCTTTCCCACGATCTCACCGGTACCATCAGCCTTTCTGAGCTTTTTGCCTCCGCCTCTCCGAGCTCTCCGCTGTCGATCTCCCGGGAGATCGTGCTGCCAGCTGGCCAACTTCGGCGTCGCCCTCCGCCACTCCCCCTTTCTCATCCCCTGCCCGCCGCCGCTCGCGATGGGCGATTTTCCCGAAGGTTGACAACAGAGAGCTCGGAGATGCTGATGACGGTTGGTGGAGGGCGGGTTGACGGCGACGGCGCTGAAAGGCGGAGGGGGGAAGCTGGAGGTTACGGAGGAGGCAACGGTGGTGGCGAGTATGGGCAGGGCGGAATCCGTGGTGAAGCGGAGGGGGCGGTGAGAGAAAAAGGCAGAGGCGATGGGTATTTTCTTCGAACTAACGAAAATTGGGCGCGCTAACGTAAAATTCATTTGGGATTAAAAACCAAATAATATAATTTTTTTAGATAAAATATTCATAATTTTTTATATTTAAAATATCCATATAATGATAATATATCATATTCAAAATATCATCTAATAAATATGAATATCATCATTTATTCTTAAAAAAAGAGGTTATTGAAAAGATTGATCTAAAATCACATAGCATGACCAATATTTTGATATTCTTTAGATAAGACTGATCACCTTTATATATATGAATTGCACAGAAAAAGAATTCAATTGTGATAGGCATTATTATAATCTAAGGACTCCAAAAAAAAATAACTTCATACGACTCACAAACACCAAATAAAACTTCATCACACAGATTCTTTTGTTCTTTCTTGGTTATAGAAAAGGAGCACAAATTGTGGCTTTTTAAGTGTGATGAGAGAAGTCAAGAATCGTTTTCTTATCCGTCACCAAAACTCCAACAATCAATCGGGTCAAGCATTTTGATTAGATCTTCACGTGCGTTTACATACATATATGATGATGATGATGATGATGTAAAGAATATTTTAATAGAGAATATTTTACCTAGTGTCAAACCAAAGCTTTTTACCGTGAGAGACCTCAATTTGGCACTTGTGGGCGGATTAAAGTGCACAATATATATATATATATATATAATAAAATTCTAATTTTCAACTATTTCATTATATCTATTTGATATAAATATTGATTTGGTCGAGAGTTTAAAATCATATTTTTGAAGGTGTCGACCGACAAAGATTTTGATGGTTCCTTTTTTTTTTTTTTTTCCTTTCCCTTTAACAAAAAAAGAGAGTTTAAAATCATATTTTTGAAGGTGTCGACCGACAAAGATTTTGATGGTTCCTTTTTTTTTTTTTTGTCACTTCTCCTTCAGAAAAAAAAAAAATGCTTGGGATCAATCTAATCTAAAAAATAATATGCTATATTTTCGATCAATATTTTAATCGGATCATATCGAAGGATTGAGTTGAGTTGGGTTGGGTTAGGCGTGGATTTATATTTGGGTTAAACTCAAGTAAGGTATTGAATTAGCCCTAATAAAACCAAGGTTATAGAAAATTCCTAATCCAAGTAGGCTTAATAATTTTTTTGAATATCTAAAAATAATATTTTTTTTTTTTGTATCTACTCAATTAAATTTAAGTTTAGTACTTATATTCAAGAAATTACAAATATTTGATTGTAATCAATCTTCATCATCTCAGTGGTAGCATAATGACAATGAAACTTCAATTGATAGTAAGTAATACCTAAAGACTTATAGATATGCCATTATAATTAATCTTTGTCATCTGAATGTTAGCATAATGATAATAAAACATCAATTGATAGTGATACTCGAAGATATTTGGTTAAGAATACATCAAGTGGGATTTAGGTTTCAATAGGAAACCTCTCCAAATGCTACCAAGAAAAGTAATGGTGGTTGGAGTAGCGTGGAAAATGCAGTCCTCTGCAACCAATTCTATCAAGTCAAAGGAATGCTCAACGTCTTTTCCCACCTAATTCTATCTGTCTCATAAACTAGAACTAGAAACACTTCATCCACTCATATTTTAAGTCACAGCTACTGCTAGCACTGATCACTAAAGTAATGTATCAACAAAAAGGTTGATCACCAAAGTAGCCCCATCTCCTTTGAATCTATTTGTTTATCAAACACACTCATCGTTTACCAAAAAGCATTAGTTGGATCATCCACCAAAAAGCATGATGAAAAGATAAAACTGATGAAAGAAGGTTTGTCCAGGAAGCTGTTTGATTATAAATCCACAATGTTGTATCTATCCTCTCCACTTGTATCTTACATGCTTGAAAGCACCACCATGTCTTCCATCTCCCCTCTCAAGTGCTGGTCCCTCTTGCTGGCTGTGCTTTGCTTATCTACGTCTTGTTGCAAGTCAGGTGAGCGTTCTCTTGTTACTCTGATTGATTGCACCAAGAAAACAAATTCACTAATCCTACCCAATGTGTTTGCGCAGATCAAAATGCTGAAGACATTGTTGCAACAGCGTTGGCTTGTTTCAACGATCGTTACGTAAGTGCAGAAGCACTGGGTTTCTTCTAATTCTTCTTTCTCCATATCTCCTCAATGATTTCTCTGGTGGCACGTAAAAAAGGTTTACAGCAGCTGCCAAGAGTCCTATAGGCTGAACGCAGGGGGGACTCTAAATGTCCCTCAAGAGGCAACCGATGGCTACTGCGGTGGGCCGTGTCTCACCGAGACGAAGCTGGTGCTCTCTTGCGTGGACAACATACTCTACAACTTCCGGTTCTACAATGGCGCATCGGTCCGAGATGTGCGTTACACCCTCGACGCAGGCTGTGGCCACACCAGTAAGAGAGGTAGCAAGCGATGAGAGAGTCTTCGATGGTCGTGATGGATCACGCCATGCGAGAGGAAAGGCATTGACTTCTTTGTTTTGCTGGTTGCAGGGGACTTCAACGTTAATGAACACCTGGATGATGATATTGATGGCTATGGTGGGTACTATGATCATGGAGACAGACTCGCCGTCCCGGTTTACTTGCTGATACTCTTCAGCTGTGTTCTGCTTCTGTAAAGCGTACTGATCATACTGTCTGGGTTCATATATATCACCAAAGACCAGACCTTACCATTAATGTATTAAGAACCTTCATATGTCAGTACTTCCGACTCAATCACTCCTCATCACACAGAATGAAGGAGGATTAAAGTTGTAGAAATGGTGAGACATATATGGATGAAAGGGTAACTCTAGCTAGAAATTGGGCTTGTCTATATACACTCGTAAACGCATGCATACTGCATTGAAGATAAAAGTAAAAGCCATGCGTATGCTGCACTAAAGACAAAGCAGAACGCACGCATGTTGCATTGTGAGCCTCAACTATGAGAACCTACTATCCTGGTTTCAAGACTAAGAAGACTACCTATGCTAAAACTCAAGGATAGGGCTCCTTTGCTAGGAATATGGGAACGGCAAACATTAGTGCTGCTCCTAGAGACAGGGACTTGGAATCTGCACGCCCGAGAAGTTGGCCTTCACGTTGGTGCATGACGAGGTTGTCTTGCATTCCCCGCCAGCCGAGCACTCCAACCTGATGTCGTCGAGTTCAATGTTGCTGCAGGGGGCATCACTGCTGCACAGCAGGTTCACTGCTACCTTGGTCCGAGACGTTCCCTTTATCCTCCGAAACTTGACATCGTTAATCTGCACCTTTGAAGGCTGCAGAGGAACAAGCTCTGTAAGAAGCTCTTAACTCGATCAGCTTCATCTGTGAGAGAGAATGGAAGGGAACACTTTACCTCACTTGAACACTCGTTTCCTGGGCAGTACTTCTGATCGATGAAGATGGGATTAGAGACATCAATCATGTTTATGTCCTCGAACAATAGGCCACTCGCCCGACTTTTTGACGAACCTGGCCATGTCTTGATCCTTAAGCCATTGGCGGTGTGCATTATCGTGCAGTTCTTCACCACCAAACCAACCACATCCATCTCGTTCTCGTACCTGCCTAGGCTTCCCACGCTAGGACGAGGAGGAGAAAGGTCAAACCAATCCACGGATACCCATGGAAAATTATTTGAGTTACCTGATCCCGTGGCCCGGGCCGCAGATGATGTTGGATATCGTGACGTTCCTTGAACCTTGACCGACGGAGATGCAGTCGTCGCCGGTGCCAATGATGGAGCTTCTGATGGTTATGCCGTTGGTGACGGCGATATGAATGCCATCGGTGTTGCGACTGTTCCAGGGGGCGGAGATCTTGAGACCGTAAACGTCGATGTTATCGCACCTGTGAAACTTGATGTGGAACGCCTTGCTGTCTAGCAAACTGAGACGGGCGACCCTCGAGTTGCGTACTCCGTCAAACTTCAGCGTCTGCATGAGTGCGAGTGTCAGCAAAGAGATGATGCAGGAACGGACGACGATCGATGAACGGAAATCTTACAGTGCTGGATAGCTTGCATTCTTTAGTGCATTTGTTGCCTGACCAGGAGTCAGCGCCCTGACCGTCGATCTCGCCACCACCACCCACTGATAACCTGTTCAGGTCACTGAACTTGATCCAGTAGTTGTCGTCGGAAGAACCAGGGAGGGCTTGCAAGACTCCTCTGATCTTGACGGATGGAGATGCGCCATCGTAGCAAGGGCCTTTGAACTGCACAGGGCTTAACTTAAAGGTTCCCTTTGGAACCACAAACGTCGCCTTCCCCTTGAAACGGCATGCAGCGCTCCAAGCCGCTAAGAAAGCCTGGCAAACATACATATAACATGTATCCGTCAGCCGTATGAGGAGGAGGAGGAGACATGAAACACACGTACCTGACTGTTGTCTTGGGATCCACGAACGGCTCCAAAGCGAGTCACATCGAAGACCCGACACTTGGATTGGCCGGCTTTGCAGGCATCGCTGGAACTGCAGAGGAAGACGACCAAGATCGTGAAGAATGCTGTCCAATATCTCGAGGGCATGGTGAATCTTGCAGTGGATGGAACCAAGAAAACATCTGCCGTTTTCTTTGCCCGTCTTTAAATTTTATACGCTGCTCGGTGTAAAGCGCTTGCGGCTTTAATTTTCGCGTGAAGAGAACAGTAACTCCTCTTTTCCTCCTCTTTTATGGTTCTCCTCACTCTCTCTCTCCCCCCACTAAGATAACCTTACTAACTCCTCCTTTCTTCCTCATTTATGATTCATTTCTCTCTCCCCTCTCTCGCCGTTAAGTTGTGCAAACATAATTTTTGGAATCGCAAACGCTTACAAGTCATTGATCTACTGGTAACCTATGAGACAATCAACAGGAAGAATAAGGATAAAAAATGATCAGACAAGTCCAGAATAAGTGTCATCTGTTGTCGTTGTCTATTGGGAAAAGTTTGCAATGAAACTAAGTGATCAGATCTTTTTCTTTGTTTTAATTTTTTTTTATGTTGTTGGTATATGGGTTAATGTTCATTTTAGTTCTTCTGATTTTAATCGTACATCACTTAAATCTTTATAGTTGACTTATATCTAAAATATTTTTTATATTTTTTAAAACATAGTATATAAGTTTCTTCTGTCAATTCTGATTTAATAAACGTTGGAATCTGACATGCTAACTCATATAATGATACATGTAATTTAAGTTAAAAAAAATTCATTTAGCCCTTATGATTTTGGTCATAGACAACTTAAATCCCTATGATTTTACTTATATTTAAAATAACTCATATATTTTTAAAAGCGTATCATATAAGCCCCTCTCATCAAGTTTGATTTGATAGACATTAGAATCTAATTATATGGTATACTAACTCATAAAAAATTATTAATATAATGATATGTATAATTTGCTAGTCATATGTGTCCTGTAAGCCAATCTCGTGAGTGATAGCACGTGTGATTTGACATGCAATCTTTTTACTTATTATATTTTGACATTTATCACTTTATATTGTTTGTTGCATATATATATATATATATTGCAATGTCTTTGGATCTGTACAATGGGAATCAGATCATTATGAGATCATGATAATCAGACTGATTCGCCTTTAAACACAGATCCTAAATAATCTTAATCACAGGTTCTCGAGAGGGACATCGAGATAACCAGACAGACTAGTGTGCTGTATACCCGTCCATATGATGGATGCAGCTGGTCTCATAACTGCTCGTGTTGGGACACTAAGGATATAGTACAGGTGCTAATTAGAGAATGAGTTCACTAATTGATTTGCTTACGGAATGTTAAATGGTTGATAATGCCTTATTGTGAGATAGCGATTCTATAGTCTCAGTGGTGTATCTGGTCTTTAGACTTGAGATACCAAGGATATCCTATACGAGTGCTCCACTCTTTGATACTGGACTTATAGGTTTGGATGTCCTATATCTAGCACAACCAGTCATCGGGAGTGGTAGCCAACCATACAAGAACTATTGAGTGTCGATAGAGGATCATCCAATCTCGGTGTCATTAGAGGAATGTCTCATGTGTTCTTGCTTAGACAAATCCCTAGCCATGGTCATTCGGATTGAGAGAGAAAGAGTTCTCTAGGAGAATTCAATTAGAGCGAGACTCGAGTAGAAACCGTATAAGTCTGATAGCACCATGCCCGGTATAGGTACACGGTAACTGAGGACAAACGGGTCTAATAGATTGGATTCCCCTGTATCATCTAGGGATTGCAGCGTAGTGGCCTAATACGTTTGTAGTCGATGAGTCGAGTGAATTATTATGGAGATAATAATTCACTGAGCTAGAAAAAGTTCTGACATGTATGATTTATGACTAACTCGATATTGGGCCTAGAGGGTTACACATATATGGTAGGCATTACGATGAGTAGAGATTCGGATATGAGATATCCGTCAGAGCCCTTATCTTATTGGATATCCAATAAGCCCCTGAATTATTGGATCCTATGGATAAGATCCAATAAGTACCCATAAGTGATTATTGGATAGAGATCCACTAATCTAATAGGCTTGGGTAGTTGGATGGAGATTCAATACCCAATATGGCAAGATCCATTATGGTTAAGTTGATAGGGGACCTCTTTAAATAGGAGGGAATCAGTTGTTCATAGGCTAGAGCCTTTTGCTTGCCTCTCCTATTCTCCTCCCACTCTCCACCTCATAGCGTGCCTAGAGTTTTAAGGAGTGTCGTCGCAGCCTTGCTATATGGATCACCGCTAGAGAGGAGGGCGCTTGACCTCCTTCACCATCTCCTAGAGATCTATAAGGATTCATGAATATATGATCTCCCTAGGTAACACAATCTATCTCACACGTGGTTTTCTGTTTCACGGATTTCTGCACACCAATCTTCGCACGACGACGAACATAACTTTGGAAATTTGGGGATTTTATTTTTTTGTTCTTCCGTTGCACATATGATGTCGCCCCCAAGAATTTTGAACAGTGGTATCAGAGCCAGGTTGTTCATACAAAAATTGGTTTTGAACTGCGTTTGTTGTGTTTTGGAGAAACTTTTGACATCAAAATCATTGACGTAAAAGCGAGAAAGGGCAGCAACAATTGCTACCCTCATTGCCCTTGCAGATGGTAGCGTTACAATCTGCGTGCAAGCTCTCGGCTTGCGGGCTGCCGCAGTGGCAGCCAACTACGCGTGCAGGCACGATTGCCTATAGTGGCGCCCGTAGGTAGGGCTGCAGGCACGGCGGCCACCTGCGCGCAAGCACTGTGCCCATGCATGAGCCACCAGCAATGACGGCAGCGAGCCCCAATTGGCGGCGCTGACCCACTGGTGCGGCATTGCGCCCGCAAGCACAATCGTCCGCGGGGGCGGCAGTACCCATAGGGGCGCCCGACTGTAAGGGCGACGCCATCCGCAAGCACAACGCCCTCGGGCAGGGGCGGTGCATCCCCCCTCCCGTGCTATACAAGCTACCGTCGGTAAGGTGGCAGCGACTACAGTAAGTAGGGAAAAGAGAGGGGTTAGGGTTTTTTGGCCAAAGGATAGTTTTGCCCCTCGGAATTTAAGAAATTTCAAGTTCCGTCCTTTGTCTAAATTATAAAAATACACCTCATAAATCAAAAAATTCCCTACATGTCCTTGATTTCAGAAAATATTAATTAATTAAAAGATTCAATTAATTATTATTTTTATTATTATCTATTAGTCCTACATGATGATGATTTACACATATGATGTATGATGTGTGGACGGATGATCATGGACCATGTGATATGTGTACTTGTGATTATTATTATTATTAGGGCCTACGAGCCTCCATTGTATTTCTCGTTTATTGTCGAGCCTGTGTGCCTATGATTAAGTTATAATCACATAAGAAAGCATAGCAGGAGCGTGGATACGATAGCAGGACCCACAAGACGGACGATCGCGATGAATGGAAATGCATCGAGATGCCGACAATCGATGAGGACGAGATGGACGATCACAAGGCATAGAGATGCACTGCTACACACATAGATCTTGATGTGAGTGATTAGGCCCACTGGCTCAGGCCTGATCACATTAGGCTATGGTCCATGATCATCTAGTGTAATTGCTCATGTGATGTATGATTGTTTATACACATACTAGATATGTATGTATATATATATATATATATATATATATATATGCATGTATATGTATATACATATACATGTATATATATATATACATATA
>LVTN01000800.1:27667-45075 GCA_001649415.1 Musa itinerans
AAGTGGGGCTCCTAGTAGCTCCTAATCATACCTCCGTATAATATAGTCCCTCACGGGATCATATTCATGTATATCGCATTGCCACAAACCGTTCCACCATGATCCGCTGCACCATGTTGCCTCCTGGGACATCTCCATTGCATTCTGATCCTTGTGGGATGAACTCGGATTTTGATCCCTCTATATGTGGCCTCTACCAATACATTGCAAGGCCTCTTCCACTTTCGATTGTGTTCGCTCCTTTGGCAATCGACCTTCATCCACCCATTCTTGGGTCACACCTAAACGAAGCACCACTCTAGGACAATCCGTCGCCTAGTAGCTCCCGAAGTCCACCGACTTCACTGAAATTGGTGCACCATTGTCTGAATCCTGGGCCTCTGCCCCTACCAGCACAATCTCCATTGTGCACCTCTTCCTTTATGGCAACTTGAATAGCAGTACTATGATATATTCTTCAAGAGTACCTGCCTCCGCATCCTATTGCCCCATATCAAGGCCTTCTGATCCCAACTTTGCATCCGCAAGTTGAGTCACCTCAGTTCCTCCGTCAAATGCTTCTTTGAGGTAAGATGCATGTGCATCGAAGCTCCCTTCATCTTTAGCATCATGTAGGATGAGCTTACTCTATCAGAATGAGGGACCCATAGAACGACATGATCTCGCTCTTGCCTCTATAAGAGTTCATGTCCTTGACCTCTGTCCAAGGAAAGCTTTGTGCCTCTACTCCATATTTCATCTTCTATATTGGCTCCTTTCATGCGACTTGGGTACTTCGCCAAGTTACACCGAAGTTGCTCCGCTCCTCGTTTTGCATTGAGTTGATGGTGGCCCTCACACCTACCATTCCATGGGTCAGCCCTTCATTGCGTCTGATCTCTGTATCGACTATAAATGTACCTTCATCTTATGTTGCCTTGGATCGCTCCCCCACTTGATCTCGCAATGCATCCCCCCCAATGCATTATCTCAAGCGAGATCATGCAACGACTCATCGCCACTCGCTCGGTCCGTTGAGCTTTGTGAAGTTGTTTTTTTTTTTTTAGGTACTCCTCAACATGTGTGGTCCATTGCGCTTGGTTCTCCCTTTAAAGAGCCGAGACTTATCTCTCTTGGATATCTATCCTATTGGAGCAACTTCTCTCTTCGCTTCCTTCTCTTTGAATGTTTCAAAGACTACCATCCCCTTGGACTACTTCGCCTTGCTGAACAAACTGTGCATTGTTCTACCTCCCGCAAACGCACTTGCTAGATTGTGACTCTACGTCAATATAGCCCCCGCTACACCCCTCAAGGCCTAGCAACAAGCTGAACTCGCTACACACTTCAGTCTCATACGGACATATCCTTCTCATGCAGAAGAGAAAGCTTCAATGCTCTATGGCACCGAGTTTCTGTCACCTTAGGATAGCCACGAACACTCTATCGTTCGCATACAAGTCTTTGCATGAGTACCAAATTCTTCGAGTTATAAATTACCCTCACCTCTATGAGCTTTGCCCAACTCTTTCGGTCGCTGAACAACTCATTCCACCTTACATGGCCCTTATCCTTTACTAAGTGCCTCGCTTGCCCTGAGCACCATCAAATATGGTTACCAACGTTGAGCCATAGCTCAAACTCAACTATCACAACCTTTGTGCGCTACGCATTCTTCCCAGCTTGCTTGTCCTCGTGGTGCCTCTTACGCGAAGGGTTAGCTATTCTTCTGAATGTCAATCTCAAATGTCCGCTCCTTTGAGTGATTCCTTTTCCCTACATCTCAATGCTCATTTTACCATAAACGGTCGCACGTGCTGGTTGCCCTCAATGCAGCCTCGCTAGGTCCCCCACGTTTGCATGTCAAGTGTTTCTATGAGTGCTTGTCCCGCTCTGATATCATTTATCATAAACTTAGCTGATTTTGCCTAAGTTATGCGGTACTCTTGCGAGTCTGTCCACAAAGGTCAACCTCCCCGAAACCTCCTATAGTCTCTTAGGACCTACAAAAGAGAAAATGGGTTAGAGAGAAAGTGCCTCACTCAGGATCTACAATCAATCATTTCAGTAAACACTTCATAGCCAATGCAAATTACAAATAGACTTTACAAGTTCTGAACGGTTGCACAACAAAGGGTCCAAATGGTCCACTATATACCAAAATTTCTCACAAGTGTCCACATGATACAACCTTTATTTACAAGCCTAAAATGACCACCAAACCCAACTAAATTGAGGTTGTTAAGCCTTTGACCATCACTCTCTCTACATGTTGTATAAAGCATGAACAAACCAAAAGACACGGACATACATGAGCATTACATTAAACACCCTGTTTATAGTTCTGTCCGTGATAGTTTATTAACTCAAACTTGACAAGAGGGCTTACATGCTATGTTTTTGAAAGTATAAGGATTATTTTAGATATGAGCAAAATCATAAAGGCTTAATTAGTTCATAATCAAAACCATAAGTGTTAAAATAGATCTTTTTATTTTATTATGAGTTAGCACGTCACGTAAGTAGATTTTAATATCTGTTAATTCAAATTTGACAGAAAGAGCTTATATGCTATGTTTTTTAAAATATAGATATTATTTTAGGTACGAATAAATAAAGTGATCTATTACCAAAAATTACATACGCAAATTGATACGTTTGTCTTTTGTGAGTGTGTGTACGAAAGGATTTTGAAAAAAAAAAAACGTTCTTTTGAGAGGATTCGCCTCGATTTGTAGGAAAATTTATATGTTATGTTTTTTAAAATATAGATATTATTTTAGATATGAATAAAGTAATCTTTTGAGAGGATTCGCCTCGATTTGTAGGAAGCATCCCAACGATAGTTTCATGTCTGCAACCTTTGGAACAACCATATGAAGATTCTGTGTGCATACGATGTATAATAATAATTGCCATTGACATGTGGATAAGGTCGAGTTGAGGGCCAATCTTGAATTAACAATAAAACCTCAATTGTCCAAATCATATTCGATTGGATCTACTAAGATCGAGTTATGAATCGGTTGGTTCGGCGAATTAAGTAGATAGCGTTTTCTGTTGACAAGAGTTCCAATCAAAGAGGTGTTACATTGGCCAATCTAAAACCTTAGGTGGTATCTCCCAGTGACTCATTACCTAATGATGTGGATCCTCATAAAAATCTAAATGACACGGAATTGGATTTGTCTGTTCCTACAGCATCTTAGCTTTCCATGGACATCCGAATCTAAAGCCAAATCTAAAAATCAAGTGCGACCAATCCCGGCGGACAGCGAAGCCCAATCAACGAGCCTTGTCCATACTCCTACGGCACCTTCGCTTTACCAGAAAGAATCATGTGAGTTATTTGCTGTTGAAAACGCCTCGATCGACCTCTGTGACACTGAACGAGTTCGATCTCTGAACAAGATGACTGCCGTAATCATATCATTCGCTCTCTTCCTTGCACTGCTTCCATTCTTTCGACTGCCGCGCACAGCACGTAGGTCATCCAAGAAGCTGCCTCCTGGCTCACTCGGCCTCCCTTTCATCGGCCAGAGCTTCAGCCTTCTCCGAGCGATGAGGGCCAACACCGGCGAGCGGTGGCTCGCTCGAAGGGTGAACAAGTATGGACCGATCTCGAAGCTCTCCCTTTTCGGCAGCCGGGCAGTTCTCCTGACCGGTCCAGCGGCCAACAAGTTCATCTTCTTCAGCGAAGCACTCGTCCCGCAGCAGCCCAAGTCGATCACCGGAATCATAGGAAGAAGGAACATACTGGAATTGGTGGGAGATGATCACAGGCGTGTTAGAGGTGCCCTTGCACACTTTCTGAAGCCAGAAGTGCTGAAGCAGTACGTAGCCATGATCGACCGGGAAGTCAGGCATCATCTGGAGACGAACTGGGTCGGCAGAAGGAGTGTGACGGTGCGTTCCGATTTGTTTCCTCGTCGTTAATATGGTGGATTTACCTCAAGTTTTGTTCGACGTGAGCAGGTGATGCCATTGATGAAGACTCTCACGTTTGACATCATCTGCTCGCTCGTTATTGGGCTGGAGAAAGGATCCCTCCGGGAGGCGCTGGAGGAGGCCTTCACCGACATGTTGCCCGGGATGTGGGCGGTGCCGCTGAATCTACCATTCACCAAATTCCGCAGGAGCCTGAGGGCAAGCCGAAGAGCTCGGAAAGTGCTCGCCGGTGTCATCGAGAAGAAGAAGGCCATGTTGAAGCAAGGCAGGTGCTCCCGGGATGAGGACCTCATCACCTACATGCTTAGCTTGGGCGGCGAAGACGACGCCAGAGAAATGACCGAGGAGGAGATTCTGGACAACCTAATGCTCGTCATGTTTGCCGGGTATGATACTTCTGCCGCTCTGATCACCTTCATGATCCGCCACCTCGCCGACGATCCTGTCAACCGCGCGATTGTTATCCATGGTAAGCAACAAATAAACTTCAACGATGATGATGTGATGCATGCTATGTATATATGATGACCCCTGCCGGTTTTGCCTACTGTCAATGATCATAGAGCAACAAGAGATTGCAAAGGGGAAGGCCTCAGGAGAAGCCCTGACATGGAGTGATCTAAACAAGATGAAGCACACATGGTGTGCAGCGATGGAGATTCTGAGGATGATTCCTCCAATCTTTGGGAACTTTAGAAGGGCTCTGAAAGACATCGAGTATGAAGATTACCTCATTCCGAAAGGGTGGCTGGTAAGGAGAGCTACTACTACTTCACATAAGATCCACATTTCCATCTTCTTTTCCTGCTACAACTTCTGGGTGATGATTAGGTGTTCTGGGCATCAAGCATCACACAGATGGACGAGCATATCTTTGAGGATCCAAATAAGTTCGATCCAACGCGGTTCGAGAAGCAGTCATCAGTGCCTCCCTGCTCTTTTGTGGCATTTGGTGGAGGGCCAAGGATGTGCCCCGGCAATGAGTTTGCAAGGATGGAGACACTGGTGATGATGCATTATGTGGCCACAAGATTCAACTGGAGATTGTGCTCCGAGGAGAATGGCTTCTCCAGGGATCCCATGCCGTCTCCCTCGCAGGGACTTCCAGTTGAACTCGAGCTTAAGGACTAATAATCGCAGAAAATAACTCGAAAGTTTCAACTCTGGCTACCTGTTCTGCTTAAGAATCGCAGAAAATAATGATGTAAAGTGTATGGAATGGGTGGTTTGATCATGTCAACACTAGCTTGGTTAAAACTCGAAATTTGAAGGGAAATCAAAGTTTAACTCACTAAACATTTGTTACTATGATTGAATCAATAAAAGTAGGTTGGCTCAAACTCAACCTCTCCCTTGCTAAACCATATAATTCAATTACTTCAATGCTACACGATAGTATCGTATTTTTAAACCTAATTATATTTCCTCAACAAATCAGCAGACTAAGAAATCGGCAGGAAAGTTTGATGTTAAGCCGGAAGATAGATATTGTAGCAGAGAAGGGGAAAGCGGTCAAGTAGGGCAGCTGGGCACCACCATGGAATCTCAGGGGACGACGACGGCAAGACCGGCCCGCTCGAATGTGGAGAAAGGACGCAGCAGATAATAGAAGGAGAGGAGGAGAGGGCGTTGCAGGCGATGGGAGAAGAAGGCGTAAGCAACTGGGAGAGAGGGAAGAGGCGGCGGCGAAACGCCGAAGAGGAAGCAGAACGCGGCGGAAGCAGAGGCTGTCTTAAATCCACCCTAGCCAAAAAGAGCCCCTATCGTACGGGTAATGGGTATCCGAGCATCAAAACCCATACCCGGCAACTGCTATCGTTACAAGCCCGACCCGAACCAGTTTAATTACAACCAAATCAGAATTTAATTGAACTTGGATCTGTAAATGGTTTGTTTATAAGTTTAAATATATTAAAGAATATTATTGAAGCTTCATACCAAACTTATTAAACGAAATATACATGTAATTGATTTACAAGAGATTGGAAATAGTTGATGTTGTTGAACTGGTGAGGAGCCCCCTTTAGAGACGGCCCTTCCAAAAATTGGCGAACGAAGCCCCACCGAGAGTAGGGTGGGAGAAGCCTCACTCGCCGATAGAGAATGTGTTCGCTTTCATGGGTGTCGGCACGACCGACCGTCTCTATACGATCATTAGCCAGTCGCCTTTCATCCCCTGACAAGACGGATTGAAGAAATTGGTGAGGCAGGGCTCTTCTATATAATAACAGCTTCCGCCTGCCCGCTAAGAAAGCTCTTCGATGTGGGACTAAATGCTACGGTCAGTTCTTTCTGGATCCTGCTATCTTAGAGCCCACATATAAACAGATCTTATGCAAGCTTATTCATTTAAATCATTCTCATAGCAAATAGCATGAGATTGATTGTCAGCAAAAGCTCACAATAGAGATGGTATTGGATTGGGTCTTAGTTCGGATCGGATCCATCTATGATCCAGATCTCAACGCGAAATTGAGAATCTAAGTAGCCAACAAATATGGCTTTGCTACAATTTAATTGATAAGTATTATTGTTTGTGGATTTAGGATCCTCATGCAATCCGATAACCTTAATGAATCTATAAATTAAGATCCACACCTAAAATTCTGGATCAAGTCGTGGATCGATTTTGAAATATTGGACCCATTATCATCCCCAGATAAGATCACCTAAATCACGCGGGTTTGGATCTGGATAGACACTCTCTTCGGGGAAGTTTCTTCACCGAGTCAAATGGCCGCCTACAGTAGACACTCCACCCGCCCACGAAGCTTCACACGAAACACCAACCGAAGTCTGGGTTGGATTCCGTATACCCCATCTAACCGCGTGACCTTATTTGCTCGACCCAAATCACCCCTATTGCCTCGGCTTAACCCGCTAGCATTGAGGGTTATTTTCGTCCACATCTCCGCCCACACCATACGTGCTAGTATAAGTTACGCGTTACGTTATAAGAAACGGCATAAGAGGTGGGTTTGTTAGACGCACCTCCATTTCGTCGAGACGGGCGGTGAAGCAGCGTAATGGATGCGAAACCCGATGGTGATCTGAACCAGGGTCCTCGCGGCTACGCCCTCAGCGGCAAGGTTATGCTCACATCTACCGTCGTCCTCTTCGCTGCCGTCCTGCTCCTACTGTTCCTCCACCTCTACTTCCGCTCGCGATTTTTCCTCCTCCGACGTCGCCATCGCCGCCTCAGGCGACGCCTGGTCTTCTTCGTCGACGGCGCCGGCGGCACCCTTCCCTCCTCTTCCTCCGCCGCCCACCGCGGTCTCAACCCCACTGTCCTCAAATCCCTCCCAGTTTTCGTTTTCGCCGCCGCAGCGGGCGGCGAGGAGGGGGACGAGGACGTGGTGGAGTGCCCGGTGTGCCTGAATGAGTTCGAGGAGGGGGAGAAGGTGCGGGCCCTCCCGAGGTGCGGCCACCGCTTCCACATCGAGTGCATCGACATGTGGTTCCACTCCCACGCCACCTGTCCCCTTTGCCGTTCCGCCGTGGAGGCGTCGGCGCGGCTGCCGCTCCCCACGCCAGCGAATCAGGTGCTCCTGCCAGTACCGGCGCCGCCGGAACCGGGACGGCCTTATCCGGCGGATCTGTTGGAGGAGTGCCGGAGGGAGGACGGAATCGGGTCGTTGGCCTCGAGCTCCGCCACGGGGGAGCTTAGGATCGAGGTGCCGATGAGGGGAGCGGAGGGCGAGCAAGGGTTAGGGTTGAAGTCGCCGGGGAGCAGGATGCTTCTGCTGACGAGGTTTCTTAGCAGGGATTCGAGGGTCTGCCGCGGCGGAGGCACGGCGGCGGAGCCCGATCCGGAGCGGGGAGTAGAGGCAGCGAACAGGACGCCGCCGCCACCGTCGGCACTGTAGCGTTGAGGCAACAGAGAGATGCGATGGATGGATGGATGGATGGTAGGCGTCGATAGAAAGAGGGCGCGGATACAATGGAGCGTAGGATTTGAAGGAATTTTATTTTCTTTAATTCTTGTGAAGATTTTTTATACACTATATATATACCGCGGATGGAATGAAGGGACGTAATAGTAGTGGTCACGGGTGTTGTCGGCTTCCATTGCATGTAGGACAAGCGAGGATGTATCCTGTGAAGTTTCTACCGGTGCATTGACTCGTCACTGATTAGTCGGCTGATGTCACTGGCTGGTGGAAACCAGTGTAAAACGAACGCAAGTTTCATTTGACGAAAACAACTTTTGATTTTAAATTCTTAAGATTAAATGAATGGTTAGGAGACAGAGAGTTTTTCGTTTGACAAAAAGGAAAAATAAAATAGCAAGAGAGCATGTAGATAAAATATTATAAAATTTAATAATCAATCGTAATCCAACATCATTGTGAAATTTAATAGGAATTTTTGGGATTCGTTCTGAAGTCTTGAACTTTTGTTTTTTTTTGTTTTTTCGCTCCATAGAAATAAAGGTCCAAGAGTCCTTACCAACAACGCCCACAATGCAAGTTATTTTGTCTTTAAACAAGTTACTCCTACTCAAGTTGATATCTTTTTTGATTGGGTGATGTAGAACGACTAACAGCTAGATCCATAATAAAGAAAAAATTTAGATAACTATCGAATACTTAATTTATATTTATGCAAAAACTTAATTTTGTAGGTTTTTGCATACAATAAAAATTTTGTAGGTTTTATTATTTATGCAAAAGCTTAATTTATTTTCTGACTGATGTATCATAATATTCTGAACCATTTTTATAGGCTTAGATACAAAAATAAAAAAAGAAAATTATAAAAATAACATGTTCCCTTTGAACAAAGTAATAATTTTGACTTGATTTTAAAAACAATAAAATAATATTTCAAGCTTATATCTATATAAAGATGAATCATTTGTAATCTTCAATCAAAAACAAATATGATCTATTTCATTTTTTTCTGTATCTACTTTCCTTGTTTTCCTCATTGAGTAGATATTGACATATGTGAAATATTTTGATCAAATTTATTTAAATAAAAGACAGAATAAATTGGTTTCGCATCATTAGGCTATCTAATAAACCTTTTAAATTCTTTTTCACACCAGATATGATTTAAATTTTATTGTTTTGATTGAACTTTTTTTTTTCTCAAGTTGATAATTAAAATTAACACAATAGATTGATGCTAAAAAAAATTCTCAAAAAAATACTGCAAAAAAATTGAAACCAAGATACTGTATAGAAAAAATCCTCTCGACATAGAATCAAGGGCCTTACCTTCCCATCTATAGTAACATTTAGGTTGATTGTTGAACAATAGCACCATCAATAACTCTTTAATGATCATAGATTTAATATCAATAACCAATCTAACATTACATTCATTTTTGTAAAGAAGGGCAATGATCTACTTCGGCCCCAATAAATTCAACCTCAATATGAGATGCACTCAGTTAATAAAATAAGTTCAATCTTTCATAAACAACTATAAGAAATGGACAATGTCTCGACGTTATGAGATGTGTGGTCAGACTTAACAAAGAACTCAGATCGGTTGACCTCTAAAACCAATCCCCTTTTATTCAACCTATACAACTGGAACTCATTGTTTTTAACTTTTGACTTCCTATTTTAGAGACTTTTGATTGGAGCACGATGCTATGGAGCATGACTTCTTTTAGGATGCAAATGTCTTATGCACTGGTTTTGATGCTTTTATGTGTCGGTCTTTCCCCGTTGCTCTGTAGGAAAATGCTAAGGAATGTTGTTAGTCACATCTTCCTTCTACCGCCATTGTATCCTTCAGACATCTGTCAATAGCTAACATCTAAAGAGGGCTATGATGGTCATATAGTTGTCTATTAAGGCAAAGAGTTCCTAACCAACTACCTACGCTGCAAGGTTCAATACTGAGATTCAACAGATGGTCAATCCACACTCTTCCATATCGATCCATATCTTCAACAACAACTACGTATCCATATCTTCAACAACAACTACGTGATAGAAGATGATGATAGAAAATCATGATAAAAACATAGATGAAATTTTAATATTTGATAATTAATTATAAATTTGAATAGCTAATTTGATTATAAAGTATGATCCAAGAAAATCTCTTCCTCAAAACTTACTCAATGAATATAATTAATTTTTTTCATAATATATTACTTAATTCATCATGGTATCACCTCAAGCAAGTCACTTTCTGGTGATCTTTAAGCCATCGGAAAGCGGTTGTTGTGCAACCTCTCCTTCGTAGTTGTTCCCTACAATGTCGAACTATGACCATTGCTAATCTCCTACTCTGTTGATCTACTATCGTCCGAATCCTCCACTCCCTTCTCTGTTATGACCTACTCGGTTTTCACTCTTTGGACTAACTTGCCACTTCCTCGGCCTTCTTCATGGCCATCACCCTTTTGACCTTCTTTTCTCCTCTCTCTTATTTCCTCCTCCTTCTCTCGTGCCATGGTTATTCCCTCCTCTTCCCTTTCTCGCCTCTCTTTGTCTCCTCCATTTATTGTCGCTCTCTTCCATACCATCGTTGATCTGTATCGAGCGCTTGCTTTTCCTCTTAGTGAAATGTTCCCCCTTCTTCCTTTGGTGGTTACTCTCTACCACTACAAATCTTCCTCACGAGTCGACTTCAAGTGAGCTAAGCCTCCGCCTCTTCTCCTCTGATCTGCCTTGTCACAGCCGACAACCTCCTTCTTCTCCCTATGTTGGCATTTTCTCCAACACTGCAACTCCATTGACTATCACTCTCTGCCTTAGCGCTCATCTCTGCACCAACCGTGCATTGGCTACCTTGCCCTCAACGTCCACTGCACCCTCCCCCTCCCATCTTTTTGCTTTAGGCCTTGGCACCTTTGTCTTATCGATCGTCGCTCTCTCCTCTAGTAACGCTTCTCACAAATCTACAGCCATCATTGCAGCACTCCCCCTTCTTCTCACAGAGTGCTCTCAGAACCACTTCCCTTCCTCATCGTCCGATGACAGCAATCCCTTGAACCACCTCCCCCTTCTTCCTTCAATGGCTCATCTCTACCACCGTCGATCCTCCTCATCAACAAAACGCTCACCTGTTCTCCCTCATTGGCAAAGTGCTCTCTATCCTGAAGTGTTCTCTATCAATGAAGAGGTTCTTCCTCATCGACGAAGCACTCTCTACCCTAAAGTGCTCTTTGTCGACAAAGCAGTTCCTCCTCAACTGCAAAGTCCCCCCCTTCTATGTTGGCCGATGATCTGGGACCTAGTTTTGTCACTACGAGTTCCTCTTCGACCAGTGGTGGTGACCTTAGTTGTTTAGCATTAAGGCATAGCATACAAGGAGTTTCTTTCCTCTACTACGATCAGATTCCCCACTGTAGTGCCTCCAACATTGCTCTCATCGATGCTTCTTTCCTCTCCAGCACTGCCCTCCATCCTTATTGTTGCTCCTCCTCCTTTGGTAGTATTCCCTATGCCCATATCTCATGGAACTCTAGTGAGGCACTCCCTCTTCTTCCTCACTAATTGCCGCACCTTACCAATCATTGCTTCGGGCGCTTTTTGCCCCAAGCAGAATAAAATCATCTCTCACTGTCATTGCAGCAACAATAACATCCTCTCTGAATTGCTACATTGCCCTCAGCATCCTTTACTTCACTTCCTCCCGTAGAGTTCCTATCTATAGGGAAATCTGAGTGGCGACATCACTTGCACAACGAAAGAGCATTAAAAACAAAATATCTAAATTCCCAAAAGATGTGTTTGTCGTCATGCAAAGATTAATACGTAAAAATCATAAAACTTAAAACTGCATATATGAAATATTATGTTACCTAAGGAGATCGTATATCCCTGAATCCTTGCAGATCTCTAGAAGAAAGTGAAGGAGGTCAAGCGTCCTCCTCTCTAGTAGTGATCCACACAGCAAGGTTACGACGATGCTTTTCAAAACTCCAAGCCTGCTATCTGAGGAGGAGAATAAGAGAAGCAACCCAAAAAGGCTCTAGCCTATGAACCATTGGTTCACTCCTATTTATAGAGGTCCCCTATCAACTTAACCATAATGAATCCTGCCCTATTGGGTATTGGATCTTAATCTAACCACCCAAGCCTCTTAGATTAGTGGATCTTTATCTAATAATCTCTCATTGGCTCTTATTGGTTCTCTTTCATATGATCCAATAATTCAGGGGCTTATTGGATATCTAATAAGATAGGGGCTCCGACTGATATCTCATATCTGAACCTCTACTCATCGCAATGCCTACTATATGCGTGTGACCCTCTAGGCCCAATATTAAGTTGACCATGAGTCATACCTATCAGAACTCCTTCTAGCTCAGATATCACATGTGCAGCGGAAGAACAAAAAAATAAAATCTCATAATTCTCGCAGAAAAGGAGATTTCATCATCATGCAAAAATTGGTGCACAAAAACCCACGAAATTAAAAATCATGCATGAGATAGTTGTTGAATCTCAAATTTTGATAATGAAACCAATTAATAAGTGTATATGATTTAATATGTGTTTTGAGTGACGCAGGATGCTTTGATCAGGATGAGACAATTAAAGCATGAAGAATCATGTTGGGCCGATGGAACATATTAGAAGATTGGACGTCGAGTCGGAGGATCGGTCGATGTATCGACAGAAGGCTTCGGGCCATAGATTCAGGTATCGGGCCAAGAAGAGTGGATATTATGCCAAGGATATCGGAGTTGCAAAGGTCAACTGGCCGATTGGGCAATAGGCCACAAGAGAGAATGATGCGTCGAAGAATCGAACGAAGCGTCGAAGGACAAATGACATGCCAGACAACATGATTCATGTTTAGTAATAATTGTCTATATCGAAGTGTGTTTTACATATGCAGGATTAACTACGATAGCAAGGCATAAGCAAAATGAAGTCTCGAAGTCAAGAACGCGATTTCATTGGGAGTTCGAGAGTTCGTTGGAAGTCTGAACGTTCGTCGGAAGTTCTGCCGAGAAGTCCAGGAGCTTGCCAAAGAAGTTCATCGGAATTTGCCAAGAAGATCGTTGTGAAGTCCAAGAGCTTACCGGGTGTCCGCTGGAAGATTGCTGAGAGATCGTCGGAAGTTTACCGGAAGATCGTCGGAAGCTCGCTGGAAGAAACCAACACCTAGGGGCAGCAGGTCTTGACTTATTATGCTTAATGATTTAATGATGCATAATGATGAAAACATTAAAAGTTTCGATACCATGCTTGATGATTTTATTCCATGCATAAGATTTTGAAGTTATACATGATGATTTTTGTGATTTATGGATCTTGATGATTTTCATGATAAATCTATGTATGTCATTTTGAATCTCTTGAAAAATGATTTTGATTTTAATAATTTAAATTTGAATGACTTTTATCCAATACGGTAACTGAGGATAGATAGGTCCAATAGATTGGATTCCCCTGTATCGTCTAGGGACTGCGGCGTAGTGGCCTAGTATATCCGCAGTCGATGAGTCGAGTGAATTATTATGGAGATAATAATTCACTAAGCCAGAAGGAGTTTTGACCTGTATGACTCACGACTAGCTCGATATTTGTCCTAGAGGGTTACACATATATAGTAAGTGTTGCGACGAGTAGAGGTTTGGATATAAGATATCCGCTGGAGCCCCTATCTTATTAGATATCTAATAAGCCCCTAAATTATTAGATATCCAATAAGCCCTTAAATTATTGGATCATATGGATGAGATCCAATAAGTGCTAATAAAAGATTATTGGGTAGAAACCCACTAATCTAAGAGGCTTGGGTAATTGGATGGAGATCCAGCACCCAATAGAGTAGGATCCATTAGGGTTAACTAGGAGTCTCTATAAATATGATGGAACTAAAGGCTCATAGGCTAGGGCTTCTTAGTAGTCACCTCCTATTCTCCTCTCCCATTCTCCTCCTTAGATAGCAGGCCTAGAGATTTGAGGAGCGTTATTGCAACCCTGCTATGTGGATCACCACTAGAAAGGATGACACTTGTCCTCCTTCATCCACTCTTACATATCTATAGTGATTCAGGGATATACGATCTCTCTAGGTAACAATTATCTTTCTCACACATGGTTTTCTGTGACATATGTTTTGCGCACTAATCTTCACACGACGATGAACACATATTATGAAATTTAGGATTTTTATTCTATTTTCTTCTATTGTGCATATGATGTCGCCCCTAGATTTTCTAACAGTGGTATCAGAGCTAGGTTGTTCGTGCGAAAGATTAGTTTTGAACTACGTGTGTTGTGTTTTAGGAAATCCTTTGATGTCAAAATCGTTGATGCAAAAGGCCAGAGAGGGCAGCAACTATTGCTACCCTCGTAGGTTTGCCAAAGGTTTCTTGTAGCCTTTGGCCACTTGCAGTAGCTGGCTACTTGCGGCCGGTAGCTTGCAGCCCGCAAGCAAGCAGAGCCGCCCGCGTGTAGAGGCGCCGCGGGGTAGCAATGCCTGTGGCCGCTGCGCCCGCGGGCAGCTCTGCTCGCGAGGCAACGGCGCTTACCGCCCGTAGGGGGGCCGCCGATGGGGACACCCACCTGCGTGGGCGGTGACCCCGGCCCCCGTTGCAAAGGGTCGTCGCCGGCGGGGTGGCGGTGGCCGCAACAAGCAGCAAGAGATGGGGAGTTAGGGTTTTGGGCAAAAAAATAGTTTTTCCCTTGTGGGGCGGTGACCCCGGCCCCCATTGCAAAGGGCCGTCGCCGGCGGGGTGGCGGTGGCCGCAGCAAGCAGCAAAAGATGGGGAGTTAGGGTTTTGGGCAAAAAAATAGTTTTTCCCTTGTGAATTTGAGAAATTTCATTTCTATCCTTTTGTCCAAATTACAAAAATACTCCTCATAATTCAAAAAATTCTCTATAGGTCTCTAATTTCAAAAAAAATATTAATTAATTAAATAGTTTAATTAACTATTATTATTATCTAGTAGTCCTACATAATGATGATGTGTACATATGATGTATAATGTGGACGGATGATCATGGATCATGTGATGTGTATACATGTGATATGATGTGATTATTATTATTATTATTATTGGGGCCTGCGAGCCATAACTTTATTTCTCGTTTATTATTGGGCATACGTGCCTATGATTAAATTGTAATCACACGAGGAGGCATAGTGGGAGCATGAAAGTGATAGCGGGACCTACGAGACTGATACACATAGAGATGCCGACGGAACTAATGATGACGAGATGGATAATCACAGGGCATGGAGATACGCCACCGCACACATGGATCTTGATATGAGTGATTAGGCTCATTGGCTCGGGCCTGATCATATTAGGATGTGGTCCATGATCATATGGTGTAATTGCTCATTTGATGTGTGATTATTTATACACCTACTATATATATATATATATATATATATATATATAGGTTACGTTAAGATGTCGATTGGATCCCAATCCTCACTAGAGATCTGACGGGGGTCTCCGATTCATATATTGGAGGGAGTTGTGTGATTCACGAGAAAATAATGGGAGTACATTAAGATAGAAGTCCTTATCTTAATTGTTTATTTTTTTTATAAAATCTGCATGTTATTTATTTCTACTACATCTTTATTTTCAGAAATATGTCTCATTTAAGTCCCTTACGTGGCATACTTGATGTCAACCACCTCACTGGTCCAAATTACATCGATTGGCTTCGCAACTTGAGAATCGTTCTTACGACGGAGAAAATCACGTACGTCCTTGATACAATGATGCCTACGCCCGAGGAAGGGGCAAGCGAGGATGAGATCACTCGCTACGTGAAGTACATAGATGACTCCACTCTTGCTCAGTATTACATGTTGGGGTCCATGACTCCTGAGTTACAAAGACATCATGAAAAGATGGATTTCAGATCCATTATCTTGCATCTCCAAAAATTGTTTGAGGAACAAGGAAGGACTCAGTGATATGAGATATCCAAGAGTCTCTTCCGTGCCAAGATGACTGAGGGGATACCGATTTAGAACAATGTTCTTAAGAAGATTTAGTGGATAAATAAACTCACAGGTGTATGAATGGCCCTAGAGGATTACCTGAGTGTAGACCTTATACTTCAATCCCTACTATATTTTTTTTCTCAATTTATAATGAATTTTAATATGAACAAGCTTGAGGTGACTCTCCCTTAGCTCCTCAATATGTTGAGGGAGGCAGAGAGCACCATCAAGAAAGAGAAGCCAGTTCTCTATGCTGGTGAGACTAGAAAGAAAAGGAATGCGAAAAAGTCCCTTAAGAAGGACAGATCGGGTAAAGCAAAGGTTACAAAGAAAGACTCAATAAAGGACAAAGGCCAGTGCTTCCACTATGGCAAAGATGTGCACTGGAAGAGGAAATGCAAAAAAGTACCTTGCAGAGAGGGTGAAACAGAAGCTTGGAGAAGCTTCAGGTACATTCATAATTAGTCTCCAATTGTCAGATTTTTGTGATAGTGCATGGGTATTGGATACCCTGTAGTGTTTATCACATCTACAATTTGTTACAAATTCTGGCAAAGCCTAGGAGATTAGCGTAAGGAACATTGCATAATGGTTTGTTTATGCTAGATACTGCTCCATGTATTATATATGTAAGTGCGTCCAAGAGGAAATGAGATGAGGTGAACAGTGTATACTTATGACACTATAGGCTAGGTCACATTCATAAGGGAAGGATTTAAAAGTTACTAAATAATAGATATTTAGATTCATTCGACTATAAGTCATATGCAACTTGCGAGCCTTACCTTTGTGGAAAAATGACCAACTCTTCATTTAGTAGAATTGGAGAGAGATCCACTGAGTTGTTGGAACTCATATATAGTGATTTATATGGTCCCATATCAACTTATGCCTTAAATGGTTACTCCTATTTCATTACTTTTACTGATGATTTTTCAATGTATGGACATGTGTACTTGATGAAGTATAAGTCCGAGGCTTTCGAGAAATTCAGGGAGTATAAGAATGAAGTGAAGAATCAGATTGGAAAGAGTATCAAGACTCTTCGATCAAATCGTAGAGGCGAGTACTTGAGTACAGAGTTCATCCAGATCCTTAAAGACCATGAGATTCTGTCCCAGTGTACACCTCTTTATACACCCCAACTCAATAGTATATCCAAAAGGAGGAATCACACACTGTTAGACATGGTGCGGTCCATGATGAGTTTTATCGATCTCCTCATCTCATTCTAGGGATATGCCCTAGAGACCGCAACTTACCTTTTGAACAGAATTTCAACTAAGTCAGTGGTGTCTACTCTATATGAGATATGAAAATGGAAGAAGCCCAATCTTAAGGTTGTTAAGATTTGGGGCTGCTGTGCTCACATCAAAAGACACAACCCCGATAAATTAGAATCTAGGATGGAACGGTGCATATTTGTGGGATACCCTAAGGAAACTAATGAGTATTATTTTTATCATCCTGAGGACCAAAAGGTCTTTGTAGCCAAGAGAGCGGTGTTTCTTAAGAAGAAATATATTCTTGGTGGAGACAATGGGAGCATGATATAGTTGAGCGAGGTTGGAGAACCTAGCTCAAG
>LVTN01000800.1:51139-91536 GCA_001649415.1 Musa itinerans
GAGCGAATGATCCTCTATTGACACTTAGTAGCCCTCGTAAAGTTGGCTACCACTCCCGATGATTGGCTATGCTAGATTTGAAACTTCGAGGCCTATAAATCCAGTATTAAAGATTGGAGTACTCATATAAGACATCCTTGATGTCTTAAGTCTAAAGACCAAATACACCACTAGGACCAGAATTAGAATTTCTCAAATTTATAGGGGCAAAAATGTCTTTTGCCCCATAACTTTTGTGGCAGGAGCCCTTACGAGCCGGTCACCTATGAGCATTATGCTTGCAGGTGGCATCTCCCCTACGGGCATTGTGCTCGTAGATAATACCCGTGGGCATTAGGCCTATAGGCAGCGCTTGTTGGCGACGTCGCTTGTGCTGTAGGCGTAGTGCCTGTGCGTAGGCGGCTCTACTTGCAGGCGATCATACTACTTGATTACAGGCGCTACCCTTGTAGCTATCGCTATAAGCGGCCTACCTGCACGCAGATGGCAGAGTGCAGCAAGGGAAGCAACAGTTGCTGTGCTTTCTCGCTTTTGCTTCAACGATTTTGATGTAAAAAATCTTTCTAAAACACAACACACGTAGTTCAAAATCAATCTTTCGCACGAACAACCTGGCTTTGATACCACTATAGGAAAATCTAGGGGTGACATCACATGCACAACGGAATAACATAAAACGAAAGTCCTAAAATTTCTTAGAAGGTGTTCATCATTGTGCGAAGATTGGTGTGCAAAATCCAGGAATATGAAAGCCACGTGTGAAATAGATATGTTACCTAGGAAGATCGTATATCCCTGAATTCCTACAGATATATGGGGGAGGATGAAGGAGGCCAAGCGTCCTCCTCTCTAGTGGTGATCCACATGGTATTGGCTACGAAGATGCTCCTTGAATCGCTGCCCAAATCTCCACACATGTTATCTAAGAAAGAGAAGGGGAGAGGAGAATAGGAGGTGGCGACCAAGAAGCCTAGCCCGACCCTTTGGTTCTCTCATATTTATAAAGACGACCCTTTGGTTCTCTCATATTTATAAAGACCCCCTATCAACTTAATCCCAATGGATCCTACCTTATTATGTATTAGATCTTTATCCAACTACCCAAGCCTCTTAGATTAGTGGATCTCTATTCAATAATCTCTCATTGACTCTTATTGGATCACATCCATAGGATCTAATAATTCATGACCTTTTTGGATATCCAATAAGATAGGATCTCCGACGAATATTTCATATTCAAACCTCTACTCGTTGCAATACCTACCATATGTGTATGACCCTCTAGGCCCAATATCGAGCTGGCCGTGAGTCATACCTATTAGAACTCCTTATGGCTCAATGAATTATTATCTCTATAATAATTCACTCAACTAATCGACTATGGATATACTAGGCCACTACGTCGTAGTCCCAAGATGATATAGGGGAATCCAATTCTTTAGACCTATTTATCCTCAATTACTATATACATATAGTCCATCATCCATCTAATATCTTAGAGATTGTACATCGGGCATGGTGATATCAAGCCCATATGATTTCTCCTTGAGTCTCGTTCTCATTGGATTCTCTTAGAGAACTTTCTCTCTTAATCCGAATGACCTTGACCAAGGATTTGTCTAAGCAAGAACATACAAGATCTTCTTCTCATGATACCGAGAGCGAATGATCCTCTATCGACACTCAATAGCCCTCGTAAGATTGGCTACCACTCGATGACCAATTGTGCTAGATCTGAAACTTTCAAACCTATAAGTCCAATATCAAAGAGTGGAGTACTCATATAGGACATCCTTTGTGTCTCAAGTCTAAGGACCAAGTATACCACTGGGATGACGAAATCACTGTTTGACAATGAGGTATCATCAACCATCCAACATTCCGTGAGCGGAATAATCAGTGAACTCATTCTCCAATGAACACCTACACTATAGCCCTAGTGTCTCTACACGAGCAGCTACAAGACCAGTCGCCTCTATCATATGGATGGATATATAGCATACTAGTCTGTCCGGTTATCTCGATGTCCTCCTCGAATAACCTATGATCAGGATTATTTAGGGTCAGTATTTAAAGGTGAATCGGTCTTATTATCGTGATATTATCACGATCCGACTCCCATTGCATAGATCCATAGACATCATAATATATTTATGCAACAAATAATATAAAGTGAGAAAATATCATAATAATAATAAATAAAAAGACTACGTGTCATGTTACACATGTCATCATTCACGTGATTGGCTTGTATGACACCTATGACTAGCATATTGGTGCTACTCTACCGATAAACCCATTGTGGTTGCCTCTTTACCGACAGATCTCTTATCCAATTCTCGATTGTGCTATTTTCCTCAGTCATACAAGTTAAAGTAGTAAAGACAAGTTAAAGTAGTAAAGATCGAGATAGATAGTAGCCTCCTCTACCTCTCCTTTTTTGTAAATTGATTCGTCAAATCGGTTTACATTCTCATTCTTCATTAGATCGTTTCAATTATTATTATATTTTTTTATCAACATACAAGAACTTGACATCAATTATGTATTTCTGTACATACTGCTGATCAACTAGCAAACTCCCTTATAAAACCTCTCGCCCATAAGATATTTCAATTGTATCGATCCAAGATTGACATCTTTGACATAAACTCAATCTTATAGAGACATTATAGAAGATCATAATAGAGATATACATAGAAATCTAATATTTGAGGATGATATAAGTAGATGATTTAATTACATGATTTGAACAAAAAATCTCTCTTAAAACTTGTATAAACATTCATCTTTTAAATGAATAAAATGTAGTATACTACTCAATTCAACATTACAAGCCTTTTTATGTTCTCCGACAATCTTACTTGACCCACTTAAGAAAATAAATTAGTATAAAGGACTGAAGCTCTCATCTTGGAGAAAAAGAAAAAGAAACCAAAGAAATGAAGAAACACTTTCGAGGCATGGGTCCGAAGAAACATCCAAAGGGAGAATATGCTTCCCAGATCTCAACCATCATTTCGATAGGAAAACTAATGTTAAGCAAGGAAGGTTCTTATGATTTCTCAAAGGAAGTCCGACCCAAGACTTACTAAATCGAAACATTAGCAGCAACAAATTTGAAATATCTATCTCCAACCTTAAAAAATTCTGCCTATGAGTTTGTTATTTGCCAAGAACAAAGTAAAAAAGCTTTCCTTATTTCCATTGAGTACCAATTACTACTACATAGGTCAAGTCGAATCATTACAATAGGATTGTTTACCTGATCTTTAAAAACAGAAAAAAAAAACAAAATTATGATGCTTCCTTTAGATGCAAAAAACAAAGATTTAGTTTACGTTATACAAGAAAAACAAAAGCTCAGTAATAATTGTAAGTCAATAAGGTTAAGAATTAGATCGCTTCCCTCATCGTCTCGACAATCCAACCCAACTAAGGGACAAAGCACTCTCAAGGTACTTTGGACCCATGTCCTATATCTAATAAAATGAGATAACAAAGAATGAAATTGTAAAGGTAAAGAAAAAAGAACATTCAAATTAGTATCATATGAAATCTATTTATACATGGTGAAAGAGAAGATTTCTTTAACTTAGCAGAGAGATTTCCTCATGCAGTTGAGGAAATCTCATCTACTATGTAGTTGAGGAAATCTCTCTATTATCAAAGGAAATCTCTCTTTTATCATACCCCCGCAAGATCGAGCTCTTATCAAGGATACCGATCTTGGACCGATGTAACAAAAATAGTTTGCGGGCTAGAGGCTTCGTGAGTGAGTCTGCTAGTTGATCAACCGTATGGACATGAGAGACATGAAGTTGATGTCTGACAACTTGATCTCGCACGAAGTGAAAGTCGATGGCAATGTGTTTCATGCATTAGTGGAACACTGGATTGACACATAAGTAGGTAGCTCTAATATTGTCATAATATATTGTAGGAGTATGGGTAGAGCTGACTTTGAGTTCCTTGAGAAGATTTGTGACCTAATTGAGTTCAGCAATAGTGGTAGCAATAGCACGATATTCAGCTTCAGTTGTAGATCGAGCCACTATCTTTTCCTTCTTAGAATTCCAACTGATTGGATTAGACCCAAGAAAGATGACATACTCTGACGTGGAGGTTCTATCATCAAAGTTTCCCGCCCAATCAGCATCAGTAAAGGCATGAAGATGAAGTTGAGTGGTTTTACGGAGAAAGAGACCATGATTAAGGGTCCCTTTAAGGTACCGTAAAATTCGTTTAACCGCAGACTAAAAGTAAGTCAAGATGCGTAGTGGCCACCTTTGGATAATTTAAAGGGGATAAGGGTTGCTGCATTGATGGAAATAAGGCTTGTATGTGGGAAAGTACATAAAAGTTTGTAGCAACGACAATAATCAGGGAAGTAGAAGTGGTGGTGCAAATCAGTGTCACCTAAGGTAGATTATTGGCAAATGAGGTCTTTGAAGGAGGAGATTAACTTTGTGCAAGATAGCTACAGATCTTTATGCAGCAGATTAGTAGTTAAGAATCTAGGCAGCTTTGTTTCCAAATGCTACTCATCGAGGACAACGGTTGGTGAACCAAACGACGGCTTTGGGAGTCGGTGGGGTAGAATCCGAAGGCGAAGTCATCGGAGGGAGAGAGCCAGGAGCTGGTCGATGGTGCCCAACGAAAGAGTTCTGGCGACCAGGTCCACAAAGAGGGCTGCCCGATGGTCCAGCGCACGGAAGCAGAGTAGGTCTGGAGCAAAGGTTCAGTGACGAGGCGCTAGTGGTGGTGGAAGGTGGGAGGTGAGAGGTGAGTGACTGTGGTGGCTTGAGTTCGTGCACGCAGCGGCGATCCACGCGGTGCTGTGCGTGGCGAGGCTGTATGTATATGCAAAGGAGAGCGCGCCGGACCGCCGAGTCCCGACGTGCAGACTGTTGAGGACACAGGCGTTCCCTTCGTTCTTCTCAAGTTCGTCGACTAATGGTAGACCAGTGAAGACTACCGCGGTAAGGAAGATGAGGATTAGTCGCGGAGCCTCTTAGGAATGTGGCTGCAGGGGCGTTGGTCGCTGGCCGGAGGCAAGGGCGAAGCTTCGCTTTTCTCACTGTTCTGATACCATAATAAAATGAGAGAATAAAGAATGAAATTGTAAAGATAAAGAGAAAAGCATATTCCAATTAGTATCCCATCAAGTCTATTTATACATGATGAAAGATAAGATTTCTTTAATTGAGCAGAGAGATTTCCTCGTGTAGTTGAGCAAATCTAATCTGCTATGTAGTTGAGGAAATTTATCTGTTATCAACGTCTCCCCAAGGTTCTAACGGTCCTCGCTAAGTAGATCCAAGCCGATGGCTCTCATCATCATCTTTCGAAACACGTCTTGTCCTCATGCCCCAGCAACTTGATTAGCTTGGTCATTCATGCTAAAGAATCGAACTTAAAAACCTCTCTCTCTCTCTTCCAACAACAATATTGTCTAACACACTATGGTCGGATAAAAAAAATCCGACTCATGCTCGTTAAAAAATACCTATTTCACTATGGTCGAGAATGCATTAGGAATTACTTCCTCAAATCAATCAAACCATCGTGGTAAAGCGAAGAGGTTATCAAACTCCAAGTGTCATAGTTGGAGAAAAATATGTCCCATTCATCTAGAAAATATGCATGAAGCCCTTGACACATGATACCTAAACCAAACATCTCTTCACGTACACGATGCATCAGTCGATGACATAAACATCAAGACATTTAATGCACCTTAATAAGATAAAATATCTCCTTACCCACTATATACATATATATCATGACATAAGCATATGAGATCTGAATGGGCAAAACATCTCTTAGAGTGCAATGCATCTACCCATGATAAATATTAAATAGTTTGATGGTCCCTAATTGGATGAGATGTCTCCTTATACATGATGCATTCATTATATCACGACATAAATTCATTCTATTTGATGTATTTATTTAAGATATAAGTTATTGGAAGGGTCAAACACACACTAATTTATTTAAAATAAATTGAAAGATATTTTTATTATATTATACAATGTACTTGTTGCTCAAACATGGACTCATAACGTAAAATCTATCATTTGTGTAATAGTGCACTAACCACTTGATGTCCCAACAAAAGTGGATGAACCTTAATTGAATGAGGCATATCCCTACATCCAATACATTGGATGTTGCAACGTACGACAATTCCATGTGGGACACAAGCATAAAAGCTTTTGATGCATAGCGTAGTTATTATATTTCTCTCATAATTATACACATATATATATATACACACATTTAATTTCAAAAAAAAAAAAAAAGTTAAGTAGCTGAAGATAAAGAAGAATTTTCTTCTTCTTCTTCTCTCTCCAAGAAGGAACGGAACGCCTGGTCCTGCACCACAGACTATGATAGGTCCCGAGTCATCTTACCATAAATAGACTTGCGAGAGACCCAGTCAAATCTGACATAGCTCGAGTCAACGAATCCAATGGCCATTTCCGTCACCGTAATATTAAGAAATATATACATATGTGCAAGTGTACATCTAATTTTATGACTCTTATCTACCATAAATAGGTAACGACATTTTCTATTTTATGCTCGATGGAAAGGCGTTACACGTAGGCGTGGGCGGCCCCTCGGAATCACACATGCCAGACGAGCAGGTGGTCGTCGTTGCATGCAACGACAGTTTATGAGGCGTCCCTCTCTTCCCCACCCTTCTCCCCGGCTTCGCCACCGACCACAGAGAATAAGGACGGAAGCAAAGAGTGGCCTCCCTTCCGGTCGGCTGGCGGACATTCCAGGTGCCGCAGTGCAGAGGCGCGACTCTTCCTCTAGTAATTCTTTACCGTTCTTTTCCTTCTTCTTCCTTCCTTCTCGGATCATCGATTTCGCCCTCACCCCGTCTCCGACTCCGTCTCCACGCTTTGGCAGGTAACTCCAGAAAGAGAAGGTCCCTTCTCCTCCTCTTCCATACCGCCACCACGCCGAAGTAGGAATCCAGGGGTACGACAAAAGAAAAGGGAAAGCAAAAGGAAGATAGAAATTGAGTGAAGTAAAAGGAAAGAACTTGGAGACGGGAACCATAGACATGATGAGGATGGAAAGGAGGAGCCTCCTTGAGACCTGACTTGCCTCCGCTCTTCGACCGGACAGTAGCATCTTATCTTTCGCCTTTTCCGTGGTTTCCTGGCATAAATGTGAGAGAGTTGGCAGCTTTTTGCTGTTCTTGGATCGTTCCGTGAGTTCTCCTTTTGCTGTTCTTGATTGCATCCGATTGTGCAGGTGGTGTTCTTGATTAGGGTACGGGGAATTCGACTCCAGCTTCCTCAGGGAATCGAGTAGGCCAAGATGTCGAGCTTCGTCGGCGTCCTTGTTTCCGATCCATGGCTGCAGAGCCAATTCACCCAGGTCGAGCTGCGAGGCCTCAAATCCAATGTGAGCAGCCGAAACCCCCTCTGTTCTTCTTCTTCTTCTTCCTCGTTGTTCTAAGACGCCGCTTCTTAGCGACGAGTTCGCCTGATCATGGGTGTGGCCTTGGCTAGTACCTCTCCGCGAAGGGGGATTCGGGACATGTGACAGTCGGGAATTTGCCGCCGGTCATGGTCAAACTGAAGGGTCTCCATGAGGTGCTCGCGGAGGAAGAGATCTCTGCAATCTTGAACGCATCTTATCCCGATGACGACCACGAGATGGACTTCGAGGCTTACTTACGGGTACTCCTCATCGTCTGCAGCGGTTATTGCATCTCGCTCTGACGTATGTTTGATCGAGTGTAGAATTCCTGAATTGGGCAGGCGTGTTTGGAGTTGCAAGCACAGGCGGGAAACAAGCGTGGGAGTGTGAAGAATTCCTCTTCCTTCTTGAAAGCCACCACGACCACACTTCTTCACACCATTGGCGAATCCGAGCAAGGTTTCTTCGTAGCGCACATAAATGGGTACCTCGGAGATGACCCATTCTTGAAGAACTACCTCCCGCTGGATCCGGCTTCAGATGACCTGTTCAACTTGGCCAAGGATGGAGTCCTTCTTTGGTAAGCTTCTTGTATCTGATATGTGATCCTTCATCGGGGATCGTCCACTGCATTATTTGCTGCTACTGAGTAGGAGGAGTTGCTGATGGGCCACGAGTCGTTTGATGCATTTTTTGCTTTGACACGCATCAGTAAATTGATCAATGTTGCGGTGCCGGGAACAATAGATGAGAGGGCGATCAACACAAAGCGGGTGCTGAACCCATGGGAGAGAAATGAGAACCACACTCTGTGCCTCAACTCTGCAAAAGCGATCGGATGCACGGTCGTTAACATTGGAACGCAGGATCTGGTGGAAGGGAGGGTATGTCACTTCCACTTACTTGTGTGCTTACTTACTGGAGATTCTTATTAGACTAATAATATCTTTTGACGTTCTTTTAATTTATAGATGCTTACATTTTTAATTTTGAGAACCGGCAGCAACGATCGGGGGGTATCGGTGTTTCTTTCTTAGCGTACCAACATCTATTATGGAATATGATATAAGACCAGTCAGTCATTGTCATCATCAGAACTCACAAACCTACGAGTAGTGTAGGGTTGCAGACTCTGTAATCGTTAGCTCATTCCACCTTCATGACACATATTATTTGTCAAGCTACTTGTTCGAAGACCATTCGGAGCTAATTGAAATATCTCTCTGGATCACTCGAAGAATGACAGAGTGGCTTGATTGATATGATATGTTCTTCGGTCTCGACATACATGCTTGCTTTTAAGCACTAGGGAGCGAGCACATGAAGTCAAGATTCGGATCTTATGCTCAACCTTGATCAAATTTTATCTGTCGGATTCATGTGCTGAGAGCCCATTCATTCTTGATGTTTCAGATATAAGGAAATGTTAAAGTTGGGTAAATTTATGCCAGTTCGAGTTTGTCTGAATGGAAGAATGCCAGATGTTATAGCAATCACAAAAAAGAAAACCTATTTATTTTATTCCCAGGCTTTTAATTTTTAGGAAACCAATCTACTGTTTTTCTTTCTCATTTATAAACAAACATTAGGGAAAAGAAACTTCCTTGGATCGATAGCTTGTTTATTTCTTTCATCTGGTCCTCGGAGTAAGTTGAACACTGTTGTTGTCTGACATGCTGGTTTTCTGATGATGCAGCCTCACCTAGTGCTTGGTTTGATATCTCAAATTATAAAGGTATTTTTCGAAACTTGTGCTTTGCTTTGTTTTGTTTTGCATAGTAGATAGATATATTGGTTTACATTCAACACCTTATTTCGTTCACAAGATATCTGTGAATTTGGTTCACTGCTTGGCCATCATTCTCGTGTCAGATACAACTGTTGGCAGATCTCAACCTGAAGAAGACACCTCAACTCGTGGAGTTGATAGATGACAGCCAGGTTCCAAGATCACTCATTTCTCTCAGCGATGCTGCAGTTGCTTTGTTTGCTAGCATATTTCGACGGGACAGTATGTATTTATGCATATGCCTTGTTCGGTCTGATTACAGGATGCGGAGGAACTTATGGGTCTGTCACCAGAAAAAATGTTACTGAAGTGGATGAATTTTCACCTCAAGAGGGCAGGCTACAAGAAGACCGTAACAAACTTCTCTTCTGATTTGAAGGTAATATTAGTAGCAGTAGCAGATAAAAATGGTAAAAAAAGGGGAAATCTTGTGAATTCATTGGTAACAAACACCACCACTCTGCACCAATGAAAATTCCAATCTGTTTGTGCTAGTCGATGGAATTTGCATCATGTTGTTGCTGACCTTGAGAAACACCACACCATAACATACAGGACGGAGAGGCTTATGCATATCTGCTGAATGTTCTTGCACCTGAGCACTGTAACCCTGCAGCACTAGATGCCAAGGATCCAACCGAAAGGGCTAAAATGGTCCTTGATCATGCGGAGAAAATCAATTGCAAAAGATTTGTGACGTCGAAAGACATCGTAGAAGGCTCTGCAAATCTCAATCTTGGATTTATCGCACAGATATTTCATGAGAGGTACAAATTCCACTCTGTTTTGTTTTTTTGCTATCATTTCATAGTTGAAAATGAGACAGTATTTTTTTTTTGCTACACAAATTTCGACCGACTTCTGAGTGATTATGCTACGGGGGGGGGAACATACTGATCCTGTGGCCGTGCTTTTTGTAGGAATGGTCTGTCCACAGACTGCAGAAAAATCTCATTTGCGGAGATGATGCCTGATGATGTGCTGGTGTCCAGGGAAGAAAGAGCTTTCCGGCTGTGGATCAATAGTCTTGGAATTACTACATATGTTAACAATGTTTTCGAAGATGTTAGAAATGGGTAAAGCCTAGTAACTACTAGTCTTCTTCTTTTCTCTCCACCACCCCCATGTTCATGTCACTCGCTCGCTCGCTCGCTCGCTCTATTATTGTTTGTTTGTTGATTCGATTCTTCTGCTTCTGCAGGTGGCTTCTTTTGGAAGTTCTCGATAAGTTGTGTCCAGGCTCAGTTAATTGGAAGCAGGCGACGAGGCCTCCCATCAAGATGCCGTTTAGAAAAGTCGAAAATTGCAATCAAATAATAGAGATCGGACAACAATTGAAGTTCTCTCTTGTTAATGTTGCGGGCAATGATTTTGTTCAAGGAAATAAAAAGCTAATTCTCGGTATGATTTACTCGGACAAAGCCTTCTTCTTCTTCTTCTTCTTCTTCTTCTTCTTCTTCTTCTTCTTCTTCTTTTATATATGAGTTTTTGCTGATTTGTGTTTTCGTCCATTATTTCGTTTGTTGTGCTCTTCGTGATTCTTCTTGGCTCGTTGAGAAATAAAATAGTTTGATAGAGAGTTACATTTGCTGCCAACCGTAGTAGAGACGATAACACCGATTAGTTGATGAGATTTATTCCTTGGCACGAATTTATTCCTTCATGCCAACAAATGCTTACAAGCAAAATTAGAATCCTACCTGATATCTACTCCTCCTGCATTGTTCTTTTTTTTGCATCAGCTTATTTGTGGCAATTGATGAGATTTAATCTATTGCAACTCCTGAAGAACCTGAGATATCACCACTCTCGAGGAAAGGAAATCACAGATGTTGATATCCTGAAATGGGCTAATAACAAAGTGAAAAGCGCAGGAAGAGTTTCCCGGATCGAGAGTTTCAAGGTGAAACATAGTTTTTTTTTTTTTTCTTCTTCTTTTTCTAATCCTGAGATGAGAATTAATGTAATTTTTGAACTGTGATCTCCTCTCTCAGGATAAGAACCTATCCAACGGCATATTTTTCCTGGAACTTGTATCTTCTGTGGAGCCGAGGGTCGTCAATTGGAACCTCGTTACCAAGGGCGAAAGTGGTACGTTCCAACGCGAGTGTGGATGTTTGAATCCAACTACTTACTCGCTTGTATATAAATCGCTATTAGTAGGTTTAGTATTCGTCTTTACTTTGACCTCATAATCAAAGGGGAAAGATAGATAGATAGATAGATAGATAGATAGATAGATAGGTAGATAGATGGCAGACTGAAACGTAGATAAGATTACTCTTCTTTGTTCATTTGCTTTCGATTTAATTAAATTCTGTGGTGCCTTCCTCAAGGTATAATTTATACGTTGGAATGCAGATGATGAGAAGCGGTTGAATGCTATATATATTATTAGTGTGGCGAGAAAGCTTGGGTGCTCCATCTTTCTACTGCCTGAGGATATCATGGAGGTAAGCACACTTGACACTTCCTCCTAAGTGCTGCAACAATTATTATGTACGATAATAACAACAAACATAAATATCTTAGCTATTTGAGATGATTTTTGATCGTTATTGAACTCCCAATATCCTAGTTAAATTAAGTGAATTCAAATCTTTATTTATAGTTCATAGTATGATATCTATCTCGTCAACACTAATACTAATTGCTTATTTAAATTTTTTTATAATGAATTTATATCTGGAGTATAAATGTTTATAATGCTGCATGATATCATATTATGTCTTTAAACTTCATGTTCCTGCTGTTTTTCGGAGGAAATCAAGCTAATTACATAGAGCTGCAACAGGTGAATCAAAAGATGATCCTCATTCTCACAGCCAGTATCATGTATTGGAGCTTGCAACAGCCATCAGAGGAACCGGATCGATGTGAATCATGTGTAGATGATTCTTCCTTACATAGAGCTGCGTCCGAGATATCAATAGACGATACCACCTCGGAGAAAGCTCCATCCGATTGGGAAGATGGAAGCTTGACTGCAAGCTTCATATCAAACATTGCATCCGACGATGCTATCTCGGAGACTTCAGAGATAGAGAATGGTAGTAGTAGTACTACCACCACCATACCATACATAGGTGGATGACAAAAGTAGAATGCAACCGAGAGCGGCGACAAAAGAAGGATAAAAAACAATTTGAACAAGATTGGTCAATCGTCGACACGAAGACTTCCTTCTGATGTAGCTTTTAAATGTGTAAAGATGAGAGAACAACAAACAGTCTTTCCACCACTCTCTTCCCTTATTTATTTATTTATTTTATTTTATTTTATTTTGTCTTACACAGCTCTTACTATCCCCAACCAAAAAAAAAAAGGATTCTTGAGGAATTCATCTCCATTAACCATCTGAATAAGAAGGCTATGCCCATTGCTCATCATAATACACGTTGCAGCACCCAAGTAGGCCGTATGAGCTGCTGAGGGAATATATATATATATATATATATATGTATATATATATATATATATATGTATATATATATATATATGTATATATATATATATGTATATATGAAGTTATAATTAAGTAGGTCGTGTTTATTCATATCAACCAATATTCGGCGTCTATATGGATCTAAATTACCAAATAGCCACAGGTTTGGTGTTCCTTTGTACTGTTCATATGTTGCAGTTGGTTGGGTAATGTTACATGTTTAGAAAAATTAAAATGAAACGCAAAAAAAGTTTATAAAAAGAAGATAAATTTTCTTCCAAGTAATTGACACAAATATAATGTGTTCAATTAACATTGCACTACAAATTGGAGATGGATTTCACTTCATTTAGAGAAAAAAAAAGACAGCCTACACAATCTCTCTGTTTTCCACTTCATTTAGAGTACCAGTTTTGTCCAAAGGCATCGATCGATACATAACGTCAGCAATATGGGTCCCAAACCCGAATCAAAATTCAATTCAAGGTTATATAAAAGATTCATGTAATCAACCTCAAAATAGTCAAATATTATAGCTTTTTTATATTGTTATTGCCAAGGGCAGCAATATGTTGAAAATCAAGTGAAAGAAGGAAATTAAAACACAAAACACAAGATGATAAAACAGTAAGGAAAACATAAGCCAGTTAAACCAATCCTCTTATGTGGTAGACATCTCATGAACAATAAAATTATTAATTCATTCATAAAGTGTTACTGTCCAAGACCCCCAAAAAAAAAAAAAAAAAAAAAGAAGAAAACAAAAAAGTAGTTTCAACATAGGCTCATTTCTCCCAGAGCACTTTGTGATTCCAAACCTGAATGACAATCTATTCACATCACCCATCTTTTGGGTACAAAGAGGATCTCCAGTCCAGCTGCTTTCACCCTTATCAGTTCTTCATGAACTGTCCATGGGGGCTTCACCCCCAGTAGGAGGCACAACCACAAAAGCATTGTTTTCCATCACTCTTTGCTCTATGTTTCTGCCTGCACCAAATACAAACTCACTTCCCGTGCTCGGAACCGACCGATCGAAGATGGATGCCGTAGTTGGTTGATTGAACACAGGGGCTGGAGATGTATTGACTGGCAATCCAAACCCAAATGATGGAAGTGATTCGGGCGGAAGTACTGGTTGCATGGCTATGGTTTCACCAGATCCAAAAATCTTTTGTTCATAATCCAGCAACTGCTGATGGACAGCTGAAAGATACAATAAATGAGGGAGACAACGATAAACAGCTAAAATTGAACCAATAATACAGTATGGATCCTCAAGATTTTTGTCTTCCATTTATCTAGCATAAACCACAGCATGCCAACAAAAGAAACAAGGAAAAGATAACTTATAAACACAATATGGATCCTCAAGATTTTTTATTTCCGTTTATCTAGCATAAACCACAGCATGCCAAAAAAAAAAAGGAAAAAAGAACTTATGAATACAGTATGGATCCTCAAGATTTTTGCTTTCCATTTATCTGGCATAAACCACAGCATGCCCAAAAAAAAAAAAGGAAATAAGGAAAAAAATAACTTATGTACAGTTTTGTGCTCCATTTCTTATATGATGCACAGAGAAGAGTAAAAACCTGGGGATAACTCCACCATTGGTCGACGATCTCTAACCCATTGAAAACTTTGTGCAAATTGCCATCCTTTGGATTTCATAAAATAGGCCATTACGATTGCTGGTGACCTGCCATAAGAAAACAATAAAACAGATGCTGTGCATATAATACCCGTGTCAATGAAATAAAAATGTGTAAATGAACTAAACCAACCTATTTTTGCCCAACATACAGTGGACAAGAACACGTGCCTTCTCCTTGTCGCATTGTTCTGTATTTAGAGAATAATATTAATATGAAAGAACAAGAACTACATGAAAGAAAAGGCCAAACCAATTAACATCCTAGATCAGCTGATAAAACAACTCACATGTAGTAGGTCTGAATAGTACATATCTTTATTTATGCAAGGTACCGCAACAAGCATGGAAACAGTTTCAAATTCAGATTGGAGAAAGGTCACTGAAATCCCATACTATTAGTAGTTTACTACTGTATTGTACTTTTAGTACTAAGAATACTTTTAATTTGCATTTTGCACAATCTTATATATATATCAAATTCTCTATGCTGCTCTGCTTATTAGGATATCCTAGTTATGGTTTTCTTCTTCTTTACTTCTATTATCACATCTTGGTACAAATTAACTCGCATGCCAAGAGAATTATTTTGTGCATGAACCTCCCTTCAAGAAACCTTTATGCAATCATGACAAGAGATATCAGAGCTGACCTAATATCGGGCATGGTGAGAGTCTCGGATGGAAAAGGCCACCCGTGGACTGGGCTAGAGAACACGCCACAATGTAGAGTGACCATTAGGTTTTGGGCCTAATGCACCATGGTAAAGTTTGATTCTAAGTTCCGTTGGTCCTTCACTGTAATATCCTTCATTTCTTAATTATTTATGATACCTATAAATTTTTATAATATTTTGATTATTTTAATATGAAATTTTATTTATTTATTTTTAATTATATAATTTTATATTGAAGGCTTAGTGCTAGAGGCCTAATTGTGAATTATAGAACCTGATAGTGATTTGTAAAATTTTCCATGATAAGTTAGTTTAAAAAAAAAAAATTATAAGTGGGCACTAGCAAAGAAATGAGGGTGCTACCTCATACTTGCTCTATGCTTGACACCTAATATTAATTTGTTGCATACTTGACACCTAATATTATTTTGTTGCATGCTTGACACTTTGCAACATTTAGATTTAGGTAAGCACTAAAGATTAGAAACCAAAAGTTAGACCTAATTTGTGCCTTTGTTGCCTTCGATAGCACACTTGAGAAAAAGAGTGAAGTGAAGGAGAAGAAGAGAATGTGTTTGTTTCTGACTTGAGAATTTGGTCTAATTCAAGATCTTTAGGAAATTAGCTATCTAAGGAAAGTGTTCTACCTGGTCTTACAGTAATTTGATCTCAGATTATTTTCTATTTATGAGCAATTAGTAGAGATTTAATTTTTTCTAATAGTATAAACTTCAATTGAATTGTAAACTTAAAATCTAGGAATTTTGAGAATCTTGACCTTATTTCAACTATAACATTCTGTACAAAACTCTAAATTGAGCAAACACAATTTTATTAGAAACTAGATTCATAGATCTTTCTATCAACACCTTATTTGATTGATTTGAAGCACCAATGCCCGTCTAAACACTTATTCTAGTGAAGTGATCCATTGGATTTTACTAAGTAGAGACAAAATGATGTAACCTGTCTATTAAATTCTTTATAATCTTCTGTGGATAACTTGAATTTATACAAATTTTTTTTTAGTGTAAAGTTGACTCCTATATCTTTCTATCAACATCTTATTTAAATGATTTGGATCAATAATGCTCATTCAAATGCTTGTTTCAATTAATCATTCAAATTCTGCTAAGCATAGACAAAGTGATCTGACCTTATGCATTTCATTACTTATAAGTTTATGTGGACAATTCTAATTTACACAAAACTTGTTTTATTGGAAGCTAAACTCACATACCTTACTAAAAATTCTTATTTGAATAATCTAGAGCATAATTGTCAATCCAGATGTCTATTATAACTGATCTTACAATTCTGCCCATATGAGTCGTTTCCAAACTTGCACAATTTTTTCTTTTACCTTCTAGAATTTGATTAAAGCCAAAATCCTCCCTTAAATGAGTCTCATGTTGTTGCTTTAAATTCTTTTATTTTATGTCATGATCACACTACATCATCTATATTCCTTTGACACAATTCTAAATAACATACTTATATGCTATATGTTGTTATTTGCTCTCCTAATATGTATGAATCAGATTAGATGATAAATATGACTCTTGAACTCATACCTTGTATCTTGATCCTTATGTCATATGATTTGTCCTTTCTTATGCCATGGATATGATAGTCGTTTACTGAATTTTTGTAACTCACTTTTTTGTTATATAAAATTTTCAAGTTAGCTTGTCTCTATCATCACACTCTAGTTAGGTTTAGGCTGAGGTAGTGGAATCATAGAAGAATATGACATGTTTTGTGGTTTTACAAGATATCATTGTAAAGAAAATTTTGGTTGTGAGGTTGTCAATAAACTGAGCTAGTGTTTTTGTAAATGTTAAACAACATCTTATGTATTGGATGTTTAAAAATATTAAATTTGATGTTCTCAAATTTTGAAGTGTGACATTGATAAGAAAAATGGTCAAAGATTTGAATTAACTTACCAAAGGTTTGATAGATGTACTACCACTGATTTGGGGTTCAACACTTTGAGCTAATTTAGGCTTAACAAGTTAATGGGTCAATTATTATACCAGACTCTGCCTACCATTCTCAATTGTTAGTCTCACATAAAACCTCAAAATTCAAACTATGCAGTATGCACCAAGCATCCATAATTCTCGGAGTCCTTATAATCAACTCTTGGTTAGATTAACTGGTTCTGTACCTCCTTGTAGATAACCATCACAAAATAAGACAGAACACAAAAGGATTTATCGGGTTCTAATTAAATATCAAATTCTAACCTTCAAGCAGAATAGCTAGGCTGGAAAATGCAAGAATGCCCCCTTGTTATGGATCATCTATTGCTGAGACCTCAAAAATAAAACAACGAATTATAATAGAATTTCCTCAACCTTGAGTACATTCCAGGTTCATCTAAATGTGGAAACCTTCTTTCCCCTTTGTTCCAAGTACATTCCAAGTTCATCTTACCGAGGAAACATTCTTTCCCCTTTGTTCTTCTTTCTCGTGTTCTCTAAAATATTTCTATTTTCTGTTTGTGATTAGGATAACAATGTGGTTATGAGATCACAGATGCAGAAGGAATGCTCATCTCTGATCTTTCACACTGCTGAAATTCAGTTTGAAATCAATGAATAGCATATTGTACCAGCCATGTTTTGGAAAAAAAAGCCAATCAGGCAGCTGAATGTCTCACCAGACTGTTCTAGAATTAATGTCATCTGTTGATTTTGCAAGTCCCATTTCTTTGGGACTTTCATACCTGTGAGCTCTGCTGGCTCTGGAACTTTTCAAGTAGTAGTTTAATAATTTTCCAAAAAGAAGAATATTGTGTCTAACTCATCACAAGCAACTTGTTTGAGAAAAGAGGTCAATGCAGAACACAGAATATACTTTAATGTCTACTTAAAACTACTAAAATTCACTACCTATTTCTGGTGTAACACAAGTTTGCCACATTTCAAACTATTTTTTTCTTTCCCTTGTTTGCTGAGGAATGCAAGCCATTATTGATTTACTGAGGCATGTCATGAAATTCTAGGGAACTAAGCACACAAAGACAAACTTTTTCCCCGACAGTTCTTGTTAATAGTATTTAAATATTTGCATGGAAGTAAAATCAATATATGATATAAGCTAAAAGGTATAGCAACAAAATTTCCTCATCTTAAAAGTTGTATAGCGGAGAACATCATGACCTGTTCATATGATATTTCATGAAGTAGGATTTTGGAGTTGTAGATCAATGTGAATGAGCATGAAGTACATAAGAAATTGATCAAGCAAGAGAATCTTTGAAGCATGCATACTATATCAAACATAACACTGACTAATGTCCATTGTATCGCCCAGTACATACCGGTTCGCTAAACGAACAGTAAGTGGATCCACCTGTTTCATGCAGTATGCATCAAACGGGGTTGTGCCACCCAATACACCCCTTATGTTGGGGGACATGTTCGAATGACGACTATTACTGACTTGTATCGATCGGTAAATTCCGACCATATCATTCAATCACTCACATCAATGGAGTCTGATGGTCATAGTTGCCTTTTGACCATATTGGTTCAATCACTCACATCAATGGGGTCCAATGGTCAAATTGGCCATTGGACACCTTATTGAGGTTGGTTCCACTCTTTAAAACCCCCTTCCTCTCCTCTTTCACTCTCCCTCACTCACACTTTTTTCTCCTTCTCTTTCTCATTCATTCTTTGTCACTCTCTCAATTAAACATCCTAATCGATGATTGAGCTCATTAAAAAACTTCAAAAGGCAAATAGGGATTGGTGGAAGATCTCTAGGAACAGTTATAAGATTGAATTCGACAAACGTACCATATTGATATGCAAATTTATAGGATTGAGGACCCAATCCAATGGCTATGAAATCTTGACATTCATTTTGGTGGTAGAAGTGTTGCTTATGTTTATTACTTAATTTGCTGAAAAAGCAGGTCTTTGACACATAATCTAACATCTCAACTCGTATTATTATTATTATAATGATTCAAGATCAACAAAATTAATAGCGAAGTACACGAGAAAGTTGCCCCTCAAAGATCCATCGTTAAATAGAGACATATGCTATCTCATCGTAAAAACCTGCAATTACTAGTCATTTATAACTTATTTGTACTCTACTCTTATTGAAATTGAATTAAATTAGGATAAAAAGGTATTACAAAGGATTTTTAAATTTTTAGGTATTTTTGGCCATTTTTTACCATTTTTGGAAAATCGATATGTAACAAGATGCGTATAATACATCGGTGCTGACCCGTATATACCGTGATAGAGGATAAAATAACATATTCTAAAGCTGACACATGGACATCTCCACCTCAACAATGAAGGCCGCCACCTCAGCTAAACAAATACGACATGAACCTACATAGGCGGCAATTGAGCCACCTTGATCGATAGTTGCACCATCTTGGCATGTGGTTGAGCCACATCAATGGAGGTTATGCCACCTTGGCATGTGGTTTAGACACACTAGTAGAAGTTTCGACACCTTGGTAGGTGGTTGAACCACATTAATGATGGTTACGCCACCTCAACTACCATCTCAGCAGGTGGCTATGCCACCCCACAACTGCCTTTAACCTTTTAAACCATCGACAACCACTACGACCTGGTTATAAATAAATTCTCTCTCATTCTTTTCTTTCTTCTTCCGCACCCTTATTTCCTGACCACATCGAACACTATTGACTTAAGCATTGAAGGAACCGAGTCGGGCTACCTCCAACCTTGATCTTCTATAGGATCTCAGGCAGCACGTCGAGAGATCAAGCAACATCCAGATTCAACAGAAGATGCCTCTCCAATCATCGTCGACATCTCGGGACGATGTGCGTTGCCCATTATCGGATTGGCCCATTCTTCTCTCTGTTTGTCGGACAACCAATCTCTGAGTTAACATACTAGTCCGGGCCAAGCCTGGTACCATCGATCGGCACGAGACATTGAACCTTGACATTGACAATAATTTCTACTTTAAAGTATAAGCACAATTGTAGAAGTAAATATATACTTTAAGATAAGATCAAAGAGTGGCTCAACAATTGATAAGATTAAAAAATGCAAATTATGGTAGATTGATGAGTGGCCCAACAATTGAGATGTTGATTCTATGTCGATGCAACTTCTCTAGGAAAAGAAATTCAGGTTGCTACTTATAACGTATGAATAAAAGTAATCCAAGAGTATCACAGTTTTACATCAAGGACGAATAATACCTAAAAACTGGATTGCATCATCAAATTGTAGAACTTTGTCATCTTGGAGGCAGTGATAAGTAAAGGAATTCTTGTACAGATTTTGGCAAGCAGGTACAGTCTGCAGTCATATCCAACACTGTATTATGGCAACAGGTAAAAGAACAATTTCAAAAGCAAGATAGCTCATTTAAGTTAAGAAGTATCATTAAAGTGGAAATGCAAAATTAGGGAGCAAAAGTTGAAGACTCAAGATTAGCAATATGTCTTTCAATCCACCATATGGTCAAACTTGATATATGAAAAATAAAGGGAAACCATAATGTAAAGGCTAAAACCAATAAAGCCTTCTTTATAAGAAATGACTTGGGACTCAAAAGGTATAAGGATATTCCTGAAGTGATCTAAAGAATGGCTATTCTGCTTAGTGCAGAACAGCGATCATGGAGGCATCAATGGCAGTTTTGCTATAGCAGAAACCATAATATAGTTGTAGCAACAGGATATTGTGCTCTTGTAAACATGGCAGTTTCTGAAACAGGTTAACAGCCACCATAGGCAATCTCTATATAATTGGCCAAAGCAAATGCTTTAAGCCTTTTATTTCTTGCGATGACCCACTGTACGCCTATAGGTGAATTAGTTAAAAATGACCCTGATAAGATAATTCAAGTTAAACTGATCTCTTATGTGAAAATTGGTGTTAATTTGTCCACATATACAAGCCTTTGTACCTGATTTTTCGAACTGGGGACAGTATCCCATTGATTACTCCAATACTTCTTGGAGAAATGAGAGAACAGAGTCTCACAGCATGTTATACGGATAACTGTATCATATCTGATGAAAGAAAAGTAGATACAACACTGAAATAGAATGATTCCACTTGTTGGGAAGGAAGAGAAGAATTCCAAAACCAAAAGAAAATACCCAGAGATCAACAATCAAAAGCATATCAGAAAGCCGACACAAGATGAACCTAGTTTGACAAATCCTACATACATCCATGGAGAAAACTAAATTCTTCACCATGTGAGATCAATAACGAGATCTTAAATTATCCCCACTTAAGCACGGATTTCTTTGCCTTTTCTCACCCTCTCTAAAAACCTACCCTTTCTAAATGCCTTAGAGAGAAACCCAAGAGCACCAAAAATATTCCTCACATCTTGTTCTCCTCCCATCAAGACCTAGAGATGCATGAGATATTTATAGAATAACCAAACGTTAATTAACATATTTCCTTCTTTCACGAGAACTCCTTGTACTTGGATTCCTTATCCCACTAAGACACTAGCTTTAGGAATCCTAAAATACTAGCTAACCCAACATATTATCAGCAAGAAGAACTGTTCTAATCATACTCCTGAAACATATCAGATTTTCTTGAGCATTCCATGCCCATGTATTATATTCTTCAGAATGTTTATTGATTTGGACCAAAGTGCAACTCGCTTCTCTAGAAGCTAAACATCTTATTCACCATGTTGCCTGCATAGAGACATGCCTTTATCAGCATGTTGACTCATCACCATATCCATCTTCAGGTGGAAGAGGTTGCATAGGTACTGCACAATTTCCGAATACAGGGTTGATGAATAGGCGAGAAGCAAAAAGAAGCTCCTCTTTGCCTGTGAACTACTCAATATCCCAACCTTATTACGCTATGCAGCATCCCTAGTCTTCGATCACTAAGTTAATACACCAAACGCTACGATTTCACACACATCACTTCTCTCTAGTCCATCAATTGCTACAACTGAGTACCAGTTTTGCGAATCTTTATACAACCAGCTGCGGAACCATAGCTACCAGTAAACACCACAGGCAATCAAGATCATCCAAGAAAGAACAACAAGCAGGGCCTTACGTTGAGGATGTGTGTGATGCGGAGGGTCTTGAGGATCTCCCCCCGGGAGGCGTTGTCGTAGCTGCCGAGGTAGAGGAAATCCGTGAGGATCTCAGAGGGGAAGGCGCTGGCCGGCTGGATCGGCCGCTCGAAGGCGGCGGGGACGCGGTGGCCGCAGACTCCGCAGACCTCACCCTCCTCGTACTTGTGGTAGTGGCCACAGACATCGCAGGGGTTCTCCCTCTCCCTCTTCCTCATCGCGCGTCGGACCCCAGCGATTCGAGCGAGAAGGACACCTCCCTTTAAGAATCACACGGACTCGGAGGTCGAGAGGTCGGGAATCGGCGGTCCTCGATCGAAAAGGCGCGACCTTGCTTGCGCTCAAGAAAGATCTCGCTATCGCGCTCTCCCCGTGTCAAGAGTAGCGAGGGGATCCCTTTCATCGATCTAATAATATTAATTAATATTAATGCCGTGAAAATGTTAAATATTATTACCAGGATTAACGCTCTCTTTGCTCGCTCAAACACACCCCCCACCCATCCCCACCCTTTTAACAGAAGTGGAATCTGTCGTTACTCTGAAAACGGGACCCAATACCATCACCCTATAAAGGCCATCCGTGGACCCCACTCCACATCCGGCAGTGCTGAATTTGGGGGCACGCTTCTGGGGACGCGAAACAGCGCTTGATGTTAATCTGGCAGTGACTTGGTACTGCTCTATGGCTTCACAGCTGATTCGATCGAGGTGAAGACTATAGAATAAAATAATAAAACAAAAAGGACAGGATCTCATCAGCGGTTGCTGCGTGGATCTCAAAGCCAAATACTACTCTCTACTTTCTTTGGTCAGTACCACGATGCCCATGAATAAATAAATAGGTAGAGCATCGACCAAATGCTCTTAAATAAGTTGTTGCCTCAATTCTTTTCTTTCTGTAACTTACAAATGATAAGTGACGTTGGGAAGTTTTAGTTTTAGAATTTAGTTATATTTTGATTTTTTTTTCTTTTTAATTTATCCGATTTTTTTTTTTTTTTTTTTTTTTTAAAGGGGAAAACCCTTTCCTTGGAAAAAGACGCACGCAGGCAACTCGATGGAACTTATCCTCGTGTTGTTTTGCGGCTTGGAAAATGGTAACTTGGAGTCGGTTCTGTCACTTTCTCGCTCTCATCTTTTCCCGCTGTTACTGCAGCTACTGCTCTCAAAAGCGAGAGAGAGAGAGAGAGAGGAGTTTAAAACATGGGTCGGTCGTCGACCCGGCACGATTCAGCAGCGGTCTTCGGCGGGCCGGTGAGTCGGTGGAACAAGAAGTGGGTCCCGCTCTCCACTGCCGACGACCACCGCTGCCCCAACGGCGGGGGGCAACCACCGCGATGCCGTCAATCGTCATCCCGAGGAGCCGCCCCGTAGGAAGTTCCGATACGTTCTGGTAACCCTCATCTTCTCTTCCCCTGCTGCTCCCCTCTGTATTGGTGTCTAGTTCCTTCCACTTCAGCGGATTTTGGGAAGGGGGGTTTTAAATTTTTCTTATGATTTCTTGTTGACCCCCTCGAAATTTCTGATGATTTCTTCTCAAGAACAGTGTTGAGATTGAAAAGATCTCTTCTTGGAAGATAAAGATGACATCTTGCTTATGGAACGTGCAATTGAATATATATTTTCTTGATCAAGATATGGGTCTGGTAATGTCTAGTGACTTCTTTCTTCCCCTTGTGGTAGGATCAGTTGAGGTATCAGCTTTTGGGTTTTCTTTGGAAGAGGCAAGAAGATGGTGGTATTGTGTTTTTCCTGTAGCGTACGGCAAGTAAAGTTTCAAGAAAGACGGCCAGTGGAATTGGTAGACGATCTAAATTAGGTAATTATGGAAGATCAAATGGAATCACTTTGCCCACATTTAGCTGCCAAATTTATTTATTGGTGAATTCAAGGACTTACAAATGTTAGATTTTGTATAATTTGATAAGATATATATAATATAACTAATTGGATTTTGATTAAATATATTGGTCAATAGAAAAAAAATTCATTTAAAGTTGAATTCCGTAGGAGATAACCTTGATGAGAGGAACTCTTCTAATAACTTATCCTAGACCCTCTGCTCTCGCCAATAAATAGACAGGACTTCTAGGGATTAAAGAAAAGGACATCTCACAGATGTTATAGTTGAGAGATTACAGTATCTCTCTCAACTCTTCTCCCTAACCATCAATCTAGGTGGTCAAAAGATATGAAGAGAGAAGAAGGATCTAGTTTCTCTTTGCAGATTGACAGCGATCTTGGATCTAAAGTCAATGCTTTTGTAGATCAAATAGAGATTTTTTTTTAGATGGCATCAAAAGGTATGCATCGTTAAACCAGATCTAATTATTTGATTTCAGTTCTTTGTTTCCGCATTTAATACAGTATATTACAGATTTTATGCTTACAATTAGTATCAGAGCCTAGGTTCTTGAGATCAAATACATTAGATCTATTGTTTTTGTTTACGATGCATGAATAATCCCTATTCTCTAATAATCGTGAAGCAGCAATGGTCACCGTCGACCTTGCTGCGAATCTGTTGGTGGCAAAGGCTGCGTTGGGTAGCGTGCGCGCCGCAGCACATGCGGCAGTCGTACACAGGCATCATAGCACCCATGCGACGGCCGGCCACACACGGCCAGAACCCGTCCATACGATGGCCGGCCGCACGCAGGCAGACAGCCCGGGTGGCGGTCGTGCTTGGGTAGGCCACGCACAGGCGGCAATCGCGCGTTGGCAACAGCTACGCGCGAGCAGAGGTAGCCCCGCACGCGCAGGTAGCTGTAGTGCAAGCGGCTGTAGTGCAGGCACGTTAGGGTTTTTGGTATATTTACGGTTTTGCCCTCGAGGCTAGGGTTTTATCAAATTACAGTTCTACCCTTTACAAATTTTGTAATTCCAGTTTATATCCTATCAAATATTTACAGTTTTACCCTTATAAAATTGAGAATTCCAATTTATATTCTCAATTGTAAAATTGATAAATATGATTCATTATAATTATGATTGAATTTAATCATGATTATATTTTGACTATTTGATTGGAATTAATCTTTGATTAAAAAAAAATATAAATTATGATTTAGTTTTATAGTTTTCTTATATGAATTATTGATTATACATGTGGTAAATAAAATCTAATTATTGTTCTTGGATATTCATTTAGTTATTCATATGTATATATTTGAAATTGTGAAGTAATGTTTACCTTTTACATCAAGGCATGATTTGTATGTTATCATGATTATCATATGAGTTTTCTTTTGCTGATTAATGTTAAATAATTATTATGATTGTTATTCTATTATTGAACTATTTAGCATTAATGTTCAATAATTATTATGGTTGTTATTCTATTATTGAACTGCTTAGCATAAATTAAATTAAAGAAATTTGATGAATATTATTTGTAATTCATCTCCCTAAGTTTTATTTGACTTATAGCTGTCAAAGTGGCCTGGGATGATAGGCTTTTATGATGTGAATTACAATAAAAGTTGTTATTTATAGGACATTTTAAATTATATTTTATATTATTGTATTATTCTTGTAATAACCAAAGTGACCTAGACCAATTATTTATAAAATAATATTAAGGAATTAGTCCTAAATGACATTAAGGAAATAATATTCACATTGACACGTATAATTAGGAGATTTAGATAATCCCAAATGAGAATCTACTTCAAATAATTATGTGATATAGGATGATACTGTTTTAGATATCCTTATAGTTTATGGTTGTATACCAAAAGGTAACAACACTATTCCACAAGGATGGTATCAGTCCTCCATTAACGATATTGAGTGAATACTAGATATGTCAATATTTTACCCAAAGGTGTAATATAAATAATATCAATAGTTCATCAATTTTTTAACAAACTCAAAGCATTAATGTTATTCTATATTTTGCAGTGGTACTTCCATCCATACATTCATATGCTTCTAGTGTCCCTATACTCTCTAGATCAAATTATTCAGAATGGTTAGAGCATGTGTAATTCACACTAGGTGTATTAGATCTTGATTTAGTATTGCTTGTTGAAAAGCCTGTAGATTTGATTAATGAAAGTACTGTAGAACAAGTTAATGAAATGAAGGCTTGGGAAAGATCTGATAGGCTTAGTTTAATGTTCATAAGAATAACGATTGCAAATAATATAAAGACTTAATTACCGATTGCAACTAGTGCACAGGAATATTTAAAGGTTATTGAAGACAGATTTAAATATGCTGATAAGTCATTGGTTGGTACATTAATGAAAGAACTAACTACGGCTCAATATGATGGCACTCGAGGAATTCAGGATTGTATTCTCAATATGGCTAATAAAGCTGCAAAACTTAAAGCATTAGGCATGAATGTTGATGAGTCTTTCCTCGTGTAGTTCATTCTCAATTCTCTTCCTTCTCAATTTGACTCATTCAAGATTCACTATAATACAAATAAGGATAAGTGAGACTTGAATGAGTTAACTAGCATGTGTGTTCAGGAAGAATTAAGATTAAAGCAGAAAAGCTCATATAATGTCATGATTGCTACTCAAGGAGCTGGTAATAAGAAAAGAAAATTGAAGTATCATCCATCAAAGAAATTTGCCGAGTCTGGAAATGTTAAACAGACTAATGAAAAGAAAGCTTTTATAGTAAAGTATTTTTTTTGTGGCAAGAAAGGATATGTGAAGAAGGACTGTATTAAACGTAAGACTTGGTTCGAAAAGAAAGGTATTAACTCGACCTTTGTATGTTTCGAATCAAACATTATAGAAATTCCTTATAATACTTGGTGGATTGATTCTAGTGCTTCAACTCATGTTACCAATAATATGCAGAGATTTCTTTCAATCCGGAAACCAAAAGAACATGAGAGGTTCATTATTATGGAAAATCGTCTCAAAGCGAAAGTAATATTAGTGGGGATTTATCGTCTACGCTTAGAGACGGGTCATTTGATGGATTTTGTTGACACATGTTATGTTCCTACTATTTCTAGAAATTTAGTTTCCCTATCTAGAATTGATGAGTTAGGATATTGTCTTTCTTTTGGTAATGGTAAACTCGGTATTTTTTATGATTCAATAAAAGTTGATTCTGGAATTATGTGTGATGGTTTGTACATAATTAATTTGGATCTTAAGTTTGCAAAGACATTATTGACCCTGCAATCAAGTGTTGGATTAAAACGTAGTTTCGATAATGTAAGATCTTCTATATTGTGGCATAGACGATTGAGGCATATCTCCAAGGAAAGAATTGAAAGATTAGTGAAGGATAATATTTTGGAACATTTAGACTTCACTGATTTTGATGTTTGTATATATTGCATTAAGGGAAAGCAAACTAAACATATAAAGAAAAATACCACAAGAAGTAAAGAACTTCTTGAGATTATTCATACTGATATCTGCGGACCACTCTATATTTCTTATTTTAGTGGAGAAAGGTATTTCATCACATTTATAGATGACCTGTCCAGATATGGTTATGTTTATCTAATATATGAAAAGTCTTAAGGAGTTGATACTCTTGAAGTGTACATAAATAAGGTCGAGAGACAATTAGATAGAAAAGTTAAAATTGTCAGATCTAATAGGGGTGGTGACTTTTATGGTAGATATGATGGATCTGGTTAGAATATTGGTCCTTTTGCTAGATTTATAGAACAACGGGGTATTTGTGCTCAATATGCATTATCAAGTGTGCCACAGTAGAACGGTGTTGCTGAAAAACGAAATCGTACTCTTATGGATATGGTTAGAAGCATAATGAGTTATTCCTCTATACCTGAGTCGATGCAGGGAGAAGCTCTTAGGATAGCTATGTACATCTTGAACAAGGTTCCTAGTAAGTCAGTTCCATCAACTCCATTTGAGTTATGGACTAGTAGAAAGCCCAGTCTGAGACATTTATATATTTGGGGGTGTCATGCAAAGATAAGAGTATTCAATCTACATGAAAATAAATTGGATCCAAGAACTATTTCTGGATATTTTATTGGTTATCCAGAAAAATCCAAAGGATACAAATTTTATTGCCTTAATCATAGTATGAGAATAGTAGAATCTGGTAATGTAAAATTCCTAGAAAATTATGAAATCAATGGGAGTGAAAAATCTCGAAGGATTAATTTTGATATCGAGGAGATTCAGGTTAATTCTCCCATATCATCTCCTATCCGAGAGATTGTTGTTCCTCAAATCAATGAGAGTATTGATGAGGGTGGACAACAAAATAACATCGAAGAGCTCTCACATGATGTTGATGTCGCCGCTGATGATCTTGTAGAACAATCACAATTGGCAGATTTGAGAAGATCTCAAAGGAAAAGGAAACATGCCATTTCTGATGATTATGTGGTGTATCTACAAGAATCAGATTATGATATAGGAATAAAAAGAGACCCCTTATCGTTTTCACAAGCCATAGAGAGTAACGATTCTGAAAAATGGTATGATGCAATGAAAGAAGAGTTAAAATCAATGGTCCAGAATGATGTTTGGGATCTCGTTGAATTGCCCAATGATTGTAAAAGAGTCGGTTGTAAATGGGTCTTTAAGATAAAACATGACTCAACAAGCAATATCGAACGATATAAAGCCAGACTTGTGGCCAAAAGATTTTCTAAAAAAGAAGGCATCGACTATAATGAGACTTTTTCTTCAGTTTCTAGAAAAGATTCATTGAGAATCGTCATGGTATTAATAGCTCATTATGATCTTGAGTTAAATCAAATGTATGTGAAAACAATATTTCTGAATGAGGATCTGGATAAGGAAATCTATATAGAACAACCTGAAAGATTCATAGAAAAGGGAAAAGAAAGTTGGGCTTGTAAACTTAAGAAATCCATTTATGGCCTTAAACAAGCTTCTAGACAATGGTATATAAAGTTTCAAAATACCATTACTTACTTCGGATTTAAGGAAAATACTATTGATCAGTGCATATATCTGAAGGTAAGTGGGAGCAAGTTTATTATATTGGTCTTATATGTGGATGATATTTTACTTGCTAGTAGTAATATTGGTTTATTGCACGAAACCAAGATATTTCTCAACAAGAACTTTAAGATAGTTGATATGAATGAGGCAGACTATGTTATTGGCATTGAGATATTCAGGGATAGATTTGAAGGATTATTTGGATTGTCTCAGAAAGAATATATTAATCGTATCTTGGAGAGATTTAATATGCAGCTTTGCTCAGCCAATGATATACCTATTACTAGAGGTGAAAAATTCAGCCAAAACTAGTGCCCGAAAAATGACTTAGAAAAGAATCAAATGATGAATATTCCTTATGGGTGCGCAGTTGGAAGTCTATTATATACTCAAACCTATACAAGACCAGATATCAGTTTTGCAGTTACAATGCTGGGATGATACCAAAGCAACCAAGGAATGGAACATTGAAAAGCTGCAAAGAAAGTAATGAGATATCTGCAGGGGACGAAAGATTATATGCTCACATATAGGAGATCAGATCAGCTTGAAGTAACAGGATATTTAGATGCTGATTTTGCAAATTGCCTTGACAGCAAGAAGTCCACTTTAGGATTTATATTCATGTTAGCTGGTGGGGCAATTTTTTGGAAAAATACAAAGCAATCGCTTATTGCATTATCAACAATGGAAGTTGAATTTGTGACATGCTTTAAGACCACAAATCAAGCTTTATGGCTGCGAAATTTTATCTTAGGACTTGGTATAGTCGACTCAATTGCCAGGCCGCTGAAGATATTTTATGATAATACCGTAGCAGTTTTCTTCTCTAAGAATGGTAAGTACTCTAGTGGTTCCAAGCACATCGAGATAAAGTACTTAGTGGTTAGAGAAAGAGTTCAAAAATAACAAGTATCAATTGAGAACCTAAACACCACTATGATGATTGCTGATTCATTGACAAAAGCCTTATAGTGTAAAATATTTAAAGAACATGTTCTTAGAATGAGACTTGTGAGCAAGTTATAAAAGATATGGTGATGCATATTTATGTGAATGCTATTATTGGCATTCTTCTTGCTTAATTAAAGTTATTTGTTTTTGCTATCCTGTTTACATTTATGTTTATGCATATTATAGTTGAATGTAATAACAGAATTGTCTTGACAAGACAAATTACATGGATCATTATGGACTATATTAGGAAAGACTAATAATGTTGTGGTACATAGAAGGGAGTATGACATTGATGAAATACAACCGCTATAACTCGCATTGATAGTTGAACTTAATATAGTATTATTGTGTTTATTGGACTTATTCGCTTGTTTTAAAATTCATGGCCATGTATAAAATGTTTTTCAAAATTCCTTTGAATCCAATTAAGTAAAATTATTTTTAAATAATTCTGTTTTGTTTATTTTGATTTTGAACATCTCTTTTATATCTTATTAATTAATGAGCCAAGTGGGAAAATGTTAGATTTTGTGGCATTTTATAATTGGATAAGATGTATAATATAACTAATTGGGTTCCGTTGAAATATTTTAGCCAATATAATAGAAGTCCACTTACGTACGATTCCTTAGGAGATAACCTTGATGGGAGGAAATCTCCTAAGATCTTATCGTAAACCCTCTTCTCTCGCCTATAAAAAGACAGGATCTCTATGGACCAAGGGCACGTTAGCACGTACATACGTACATACGCACCTCTTCGTCACGATTGAGGGATTACAGTTTTTTCTCAACTCTCTTCCCAAAATCATCAATTTCCTTGATGGGAGGAACTTTCCTAATAACTTATCCTAGACCCTTTGCTCTCGCCTATAAATAGACAGGGACCTCTAGGGATTAAAGAAAAGGACATCTCACAGAGGTTATAGTTGAGGGATTACAGTATCTCTCTCAACTCTTCTCCCTAACCATCAATCTAGGTGGTCTTGTGAAAGGATAGGAAGAGAGGAGAAGGATCTAGTTCCTCTTTACAGACTGACAGCGATCTTGGATCTAAAAACGATACATTTGCAGATCGAATAGAGATTTTTTTTTTGGATGGCATCAAAAGGTACGCATCATTAAACCAAATCTAATTGTTTGATTTCAATCCTAGCATAAAAGATTGTTTCCGCATTTAATACAGCATATTACAGATTTTATGCTTACAGCAAATGCTAGAAAAGCCTAGTTTGTGCAATAGATCAGTCATGCAAATTGCTTTTCCTTCGCTGGGAAATCTTATAGAAGTGACTTTTTAAGTTTCTTGAGATATATGGTTATGGGCTTATAGGAATCTTTCTTAGTCTACTCAAAGCTTCTCATTTGATTGTGGCATAGTTCTCCAGAAACTAGAAGGACATTCTTTTTAGTTGGGGTTATATCCTATTTACAAAATATCGTTTCGTTTATAATTTGAGTACTTCTATGTTAAAACTTTTTGGTTGACTCCTTGCAGAACCTTATTGTTGATATGGCATGATGCTTGGGAGTTTGAATTTAGATTCTTTTAGCTATTTACAGTCAAAGTTGGCCAGAAATTATATGGATATGGGATATAGAAAGCTGCACCTTGAGCATTCCGTGAATGTACTAAAGAGAAACAGATTTACTTAATAGTTATTTTCCAAAAATGCATGCAAAAGTTTTGTCTGTCAAATACTCAACCAGCAGTTATGCATGGAGTACATTTGTTGTCTATCATTCTTCCTTATATATTGCTATTTTTATGTTGGCAATCAAGTAAGAGTCAGATACAGGTTAGGTGGAGTAATAAGACTTGAGCAAATTCTTGTAATGTAAGAAGGGTAGAAACTCATATGAAGGTCTGTTTTACATTTTCTTGTAAGAAGATACATATAGTAAATCAATGAGATTCACTAGTTTTCTTGATACTTAGACCTTTTCACCAAATCAGAAGATACAAACATCTTATTTGGATCAAACTTCGTGTCCTGTCAGCATTTGTGACACATTCTGCAGCTAGTTAGATAAAGATGCATCAGATGGGAGTTGATAGGAAGATGTATATTTTAGTTGAAGTAATGTATCAGTTGTTTCTCCTTATTGACAGATAATGGTATTTGAGCTTGTGTATCTTTGCTCACCATAATTGCAGGTGTATTTGCCACAATCGTCTATATAATGAAACTGAAACTGATCTCTGTTATAGTTATTTTAGATAAATCTAAGCCTTTTACAGACTTATTAGTGGATAAGTATAATTTTATGATCAAAATGCAGATTTCTTTTATGAAGTAACAGAAGCAAGATGCTTCAGCAAAATCTAGTGAGGACACTATACCAAATGAAACAGATCAAATCCGACACAGGTGACGTTGATCCTTCTGGCACAAAAGCTGACATGAATAATGTCTCAGTGGAAGAAGATCAGGTAACAATTGAAGTAATATTTTCTTCTTTGCTGCATCTTTCTAGACAGGATAATTTTGTTGCTACGTTGAATCTCTAGTAACTATCATGAATTATTTGTGGACACCAATGTTTCAGCCTTGACCGTACCAGTTGGTACTATGATGTTCTAGTTATTTTACAGGCTAGATGAGTCTGTTATTATTTGGTACCAGTTGAATCTCTAGTAACTAACTTGGGGGCTGGGTGAGAATTATTTCGTCCGATTAAGTTTGGCGTGGTTGTAACAACCGGTTCAATGGTTCTTCTTGAGTGGCATCATTGTAACAACTGGAAATTTAGTTGGTTTAAATTTGGCTGTTTAAAAGTGATGGTTAACGTATCACATAAAGAGGATGGAAAAATGGCGCGTTGTGCCTACCCAAGGTAGACTTAATGTAAAGCAGAATGCTAGCCTGGAGAAGTCATGAATCCTACATAGATCTGGAAAGATTTATATGCCGTAAAGAATCAGTGTTTTCATTCTGCCTTCTACTTGCTCCGCTACTTTCCAAACCAATACTCATTTGAATAGTTGTATCATGTTTGTTGACTTGCTAGCAATTGTATGAATCTTTTTTTTTTTCTCATAGTATATATGTCGGATATATTGGATCCCTTTTTACCTAGGATGAGAGTAAGCCCTTAAATTTGACATCATATTACAGGCTTATCAAGCTCTTTTCTGAAGAGGGCAATGGAACTTATTTGGACTTAGAGTCTACGTATGAGAGCTCGCTAGAGTGATCCTAAGAATGAGATAAAACAAAATTAAGCCGCAAAGGTCAAAAATGAATATTACAACGAAACTAGAAGGACGAAAATGAGTTGAAGATGCAAGTTGCCCGATAATGGAATAATACGGAATAGATTTTGAAAGAAGGTTGATAGTATAATTATATTTGCTGGAATAAATTTTTCAGACAGAAAAGGAATAAATTAATAATAATACTTTAATAAAATAAAATTAATAATTCATCATAAAGTTTAAAATCACAAAAGAATATAGAAAGTTTATCACCCTAAGGATAATAAATAAGGATACAGAACTAAAAATAAAAGACTCACCACTTAAAAGATTCATCACTCAAGGAAGCAACCAAGAGATACAGAGTTTAAGAGAGAACTTCAAGAGAGCTTCTGCTAATATCATTAGTTTTTTTTTAAAAAATTTAATCCTAAAACATCAAAATAAGTACTAGTGCATAAAATAATCCTTCATGCATAGCAAATTACAAAATTAAGTGTTTTATAGTTAGTAACTAACCTCTTTAATGTATTCCTTGGTTATAAAGAAAAGCACATTAAAACAGTTTTAATTTTATCTAAAGAATATGCTCATGAGCTATCATATTTTAGTAGGCTGGGTTAAAGGCCATGAGATAACATTGTGAGCTGTAGATAATACCATAGGATTAACAAGATCCACACGAGCTAATTGTAGCGAATTAGGCACTCCCATGTCAATCTCCTATAGTTGAAAAAGACTTATCCTCAATCATTTGTTCCATCAACATGATTATAATAAGAACTTAAATTAGCCACATTGAATGTTGGGGGACCCTCCATAATCTTCAGGTAGCTCGATCTCATAATTATTCTTGCTAATTCACTTAAGCACTTTGAATGGACCATCGGCCTTTGGTTTCAATTTCCTAAATTTACCTTTTCTTCCTTAGATGAATCCAGACCAAATCACATGCGTTAAACACTGTGTGTTTTCTGTGTTTGTTGGCAGCTTACATGTACGTGTGTTTTCTGTGTTTGTTGGCAGCTTGCATGTACCTCTCATTTTGCTTCTCAATGGATGCTTTAACATCCTCATGCAACTTCTTTATCTACTTAGCCCTCTCATCAGCATCTTCACTAAATTTCTTAGTTATAGAATGGGGGATTAAATCCAAAGGACCAGTAAGATTGGCATCATAAACAACCTCAAAATGACTCTTACCAATGCTATGATGCATGGAACCATTGTAGGCAAACTCAATTTGTGAAAGAATGAGATTTCATTGCTTAATGTTCTTGCCAACATAGTTTCTAAGGAAGTTTCCCAAGCTTTTGTTCGTCATCTCAGTTTTCCCATCGGTCTGTGGATGATGTGAGCTACTGAAATTCAAAGAAATACCTAACTTTCTCCAAAAAGTTCTCCAAAAATGATTAAGAAATTTTGAATCTTGATCAAACACTATAGTTCTTGGAATTCCATATAATCTAACAATCTCCTTGAAATACAAATCAGTAATATGAGATGCATTATTTGATTTATTGCAGGGAACAAAGTGGGACATCGTTGAAAATCTGTCAACAACAACTATGATGGAATCCTTGTTCCATTGAGTTCCTAGTAGTCCCAAAACAAAATCAAGACTTACTTCCTCCCATGGAGCATTAGGCACGGCAATGGAGTATACAAACCAGAATGTTGACTTTGATTTTGCCAAATGACACACTTGGCATTGCTTCACAAGTTTCTTCATATCTCTGAATATCTTAGGCCAATATAAATTTGATTGAACAAGAGCTAGAGTTTTGCAATTCTACCATATTGAGCTGAAATCCACATCATTCTCATAGAGATATTTGAATGTCTCAAATCCAACCATTTTGACTTCCATTGTTGATAATAAAGAATGTTTTCTGCTCAATGCATCAGTAACAATGTTTTGAACACTAGATTTGTACTTGATTATAAAGTTATAAGATTGCAAGAACTTCACCCAAGCTACATGCCTCTTGTTTAGCTTATGCTAGTGATTAATGAACTTCAATGCCTTATGATCAGAATATAGGATAAATGGATTAGCAAAAAGATGCTGACTCCAATGAGATAAGGCTTGATAAATAGTATAGAACTTATTATCATAGGTAGAATATCTTCTTCTCGTATCATTCGATTTCTTACTAAAAAAGACAATGGGCTTTCCGTCTTGACTCAAAACAGCACCAATTTTCACATTAGAGGCATCACATTCAACCAAAAATACCTTGTAAAAATTAGGTAGTACTAAGATAAGAGCTTCGATCACTTTTCTTTTTAATAGCTCAAAAGCATCATTAGTCTCACTAGTCCATTTGAATTTGTCACTTTTTAGGCATTCGATAATTGGAGCAACAATAAAGCTTAAACAATTGATGAATCTTCTATAAAAAAAAGTTAAGCCATGGAAATTCCTCACATTATGTAATGAAGCAGGTATTGACCAATTAAGAATAGCTTTTACCTTACTTTGATCCATCATGATTTTATTTTTCGAAATAACATGCCCTAAAAACACTACACTAGAAGTAAAAAAATTACACTTCTTTAGATTAGCAGAAAGCTTTTACCATCTCAAAATAAAAAATATCTCCTTAAGATGATTCATATGCTCCTCTTCACTCTTGTTGTACACCAATATGTCATCAAAGTAAACCATGATAAAAATCCCAATGCATGGCTTTAGTATGTGATTCATAAATTTCATAAAAGTGCTAGGAGTATTAAATAGCCCAAATGGCATAACCAACCACTCATATAAGCCTTCTCTAGTTTTAAATATTATTTTCCACTTATCTCCGAGCCTTATTCTTATTTGGTGATATCCTTAAATCAATTTTAGAGAAAATAGAAACACAACACAACTGATCAAGTAAATCATCTTACCTTGGAATAGAAAAACGATAGCCAATTGTGATTTTGTTGATGATGCGGTTGTTCATACACATTCTCCAAGAACCATCCTTCTTAGGCACCAACAAGGCTAGAACCGTGCAATGACTCATGTTCTCCCGAATCAACCCATTCTTCACCAACTTATTCACTTGCCTTTGAAGTTATTCATGCTCCTTAAGACTCATTCTATATACTGCCTTGTTAGGTAGGACAACCCTCGGAATAAGATCAATGTGATACTGGATATCTCTCAAAGGTGGAAGGCCATGTGGAATCTCTTCTGGTACAACATCTTGAAACTCTTCCGGGATTGGCTTCATGATTGTTGGTGTCTTTTTGTGTTGTTCATTCTCTTCTACTACTACTAGAGCCAAACATGACCACCCCTTTCTAATTCACTCTTGTATTCACCATAGGACATAAAAGCATTTTCTTTCTTCTTTGGTGCACTGATTTTAGAATGTTGTAATGGAGCTAAAATATATTTTTTTCATTCACCTTAAAAGAATATGTATGCTTGTTGCCATCATACAACACCCTCTTATCATAATACCAAGGTCTATCCAACAATAAATGACAAACATCCATAAGAACAACATCACACCATAGTTTATCTTTATAATACTTGCTAATAGAAAACGGAACTAAACATATTTTAATTACCTTGATGTCATTTCCTTTTTGCACCCAGCATAATTGGTAAGGATATGGATGAGGGATTGTGTCCAACTTTAGCTTCTACACCATCTTCCAAAGATATCATATTCTCAAAGCTATCACTATCAATTATCACCAAGCATATCTTTCCATGAGATGTGCATTTGGTGTGGAACATGTTCTTTCTCACCCAACTTTCATCCTGACACTTGTAAGCTATGTTGTAACACAATAGACAAACTATGATCAGCATATGTAACATCTTCCTCATTATCATCATATTTTGGTTTGTCATTAGCTTCATCTTCTTCTCCATCACTATGATATTCAACCAAAGTAACAATCCTCCTATTTGGACAATCTAAAACAATATGCCTAAAATCATGACATTTGAAACATTTTCAGCCACTTGAGGTAGAAGAATTAGGTATTTGTTTGCTGCTAGCGGATCCTTCACCCTTGTCTTACATCTTTGATATCATCTTGCTCTAGAGAGTATGCTTGAAATTTTCTCCTTTTATATAGCTTTCTTTTGACCCATACCAAGAACGCTTTTCAAACTTCTATTGCTTTTCAACTTTTAAATCCAACTTGCTCACATCATTTAAAGACCAATATAGTTGGAGTTGAATCACTTTAGCAATCTCATATTTCAGACTTCCTAAGTATCTTGCAATTGTTTGCTCTTCTGGTTCCACAAGCACTCATTTTAATATGAGATTATCAAACTTTACTATGTACTCTTCCATACTAAGATTTTTTTGCTTGAAATCATAGATTTTGAGAAAGATCTCTTGCCTATAGTTGTTAAATAAGTATTTCCTCTTCAACTCCCTTTTCATTTTCTTACATGTCACGATCTTACTCTTCCCCTCTTGTTCTCTTTGCTTCTTTAAATTTTCCTACCAAAAAGATGCATTCCGTTTGAGTTTAAGTGTCATAAGTTTTACCTTCTTTTGTTCTAGTGGTTCATGAAAATCGAATATTCTTTCTACTGTATTAAGTTAATCAATAAAGTCATCAACATTGATTTTACCTTCAAACTCTGGAATATCCAATCTTGGGTTGTATTTGTTCTGCCACTCATCTTGGACTCCATGCCTTGTTTGAAATCTTCCTGACTCCCTTGAGTGAGGAGGTGTATCATCATTAGAAACATACTTTTGGGCATCATCTTTATGCTGGTTGTTTCTACTTCGAAGTTCTTTAATGATTTCATTTTTTTTTCTTATAGACTATGTAGCAGTAGTTGCAACCTCAAGGACTCAACTGTTGGGAAATCAATGGGCTACATCACATGCGCAGCGGAATAACATAAAACAAAAACCCAAATTTTTCAATATGTGTTCGTCGTCGTGCGTAGATTGGTGTGCAAACCCGCAAAATAGAAAACCACGTGTGAGATAGTTGTGTTACCTAGGGAGATCGTATATCCGTGAATCTCTACAGATCTGTAGGAGTGGATGAAGGAGGTCAAGCGTCCTCCTCTCTAGTGGTGATCCACACAACAAGGTTGCAACGACGCTCCTCAAATCTCTAGGCCTACTATTTGAGGAGAAGGGGAGAAAAGAATAAGAGGTAGCTATTAAGAAGCCCCAACCTATGAGCCTTTAGTTTCCTCATATTTATAGAGGCCCTTATTTAACCCTAATGGAACTTGCCCTATTGGGTATTGGATCTTCATCCAATTACCTAAGCCTCTTAGATTAGTGGGTCTCTACCCAATAATCTCTTATTAGCTCTTATTGGATCCGATCCATGAGATCTAATAATTTATGGGCTTATTGGATATCCAATAAGATAAGGGCTCCAACGGATATCTTATATTCAAACTCTACTCGTCACAACACCTACCATATGTTTATGATTCTCTAGGCCCAATATCGAATTGGCCGTGAGTCATACCTATCAAAATTCCTTCTAGCTTAGTGAATTATTATCTTCATAATAATTCACTCGACTCATCGATTGCGGATGTATTAGGCCACTACGCTGCAGTCTCCAAACGATATAAAGAAATCCAATCCTTTGGACATATCTGTCCTTAGTTACCGTGTACCTATAGTTTCTCATCCATCTAATATCCCAGAGACCATATATCGGGCATGGTGTTTTTAGGCCCATATGGTTTCTCCTCGAGTCTCGCTCTAATCATATTCTCCCGAAGAACTCTTTCTCTCTCAATCCGAATAACCTTGGCCAAGGATTTGTTTGAGCAAGAACACACAGGATATTCCTCTCATGATACCGAGAGTGGATAATCCTCTATCGACACTTAATAGCCCTCGTAAGGTTGGTTGTCACTCCCAATAACCGGTTGTACTAAATTTGAAACTCTCAAACCTATAAGTCCGGTATCAAAGAGTGGAGTACTCATATAGGACATCCTTGGTGTCTCAAGTCTAAGGACCAAATACACTACTAGGACTACGGAATCGTTGTTTGACAATAAGGCATCATCAACCATCCAGTATTATATGAGTAGATCAATCAGTGAACTCATTCTCCAATGAGCACCTGCACTGTATCCTTAGTGTCCCCACACGAGTAGCTATGAGACTAGTTGCCTCCATCATATGGACGGGTATACAGCACACTAGTCTATTCGGTTATCTCGATGTCCCTCTTGAGTAACCTTTGCCAGGATTATTTAGGGTCTATGTTTAAAGGTGAATCGGTCTCATTATCATGATCTCATCACGATCTGATTCTCATTGCATAAATCTACGAACATCACAATATATATGCATATATGCAACAAGCAATATAAGGTGATAAAAATTCTAAAATATAATAAAAAAAAAGAATGTGTATCATACCATATGTGTCATCACTCACGTGATTGGCTTGTAGGGCACCTATGACTAGCAATCTCCCACTTGACCTAAAGTTAATCACCTATATATATGATCCCCATCAAACCCCTGTGACGCTCAAAGACAATCTGAGACAATAGTTTTGTCAATGGATCTGCGATGTTATCTTCGGATTAAACTCTTTCCACTACTACATATCCTCGAGCCACGATCTCTCTAATAAGTTGGAATCTCCTCAGAACACTTCTGATGAGACCTAGGTTCCCTCATTTATGCAATTGCCTCGTAGTTGTTGCAATATAAGGAAATCAACTCCTTGCTACTCGGCACAACTCTCAGATCTATGATGAATTTCTTCATCTAGACTCCCTCCTTTGCTGCCTTTACTGCAGCAATGTACTCCGCCTCTATGGTCGAGTCAGCAGTAGTATCTTGTTTGGAACTCTTCCAGCATACTGCTCCTCCATTCATGGTATACACATACCCTGAATTCGACTTGCTATCATCGACATTGGATTGAAAACTCGAGTCCTCGAGTCCACGTAGCCTTCAACCCTAAGGCTACTACCTCTATATACTAGTAAAAGATCCTTAGTCCTTCTCAAGTACTTAAGGATACACTTTACTGCTTTTCAGTGCTCCAAGCTTAGATTCGCTTGATACCTGCTCGTGACACTCAAAGAATACGCTATATCAAGCTTGGTACATAGCATGGCATACATGATAGACCCTATTGTTGAGGCATAGGGTATCCTATATATATTCGTCCTTTCTTCAGGAGTCTTTGGGGACATACTCCTAGAAAGTGATATCCTATATCTTATCGGTATGA
>LVTN01000800.1:99214-112723 GCA_001649415.1 Musa itinerans
AAAGAGATGTTCGTCGTCGTGCAAAGATTGGTGCACAAAATCCGCGAAACTTAAAACTGCGTATAGAGTAGATTGTGTTACCTAGGGAGATCGTATATCCCTATTTCCTTACAGATCTTTAGGAGAGGGTGAAGGAGGTCAAGCGAAATCCTCTCTAGCGGTGATCCACACGGCAGGGCTGCGATGACGCTCCTCAAAACTCCAAGCCTGCTCTGAGGTGGAGAGGGGGAGGGGGAGGAGAATAGGAGATGCAAGCAAAGGCTCTAGCCTATGAGGCTCTGAATCCCTCCTATTTATAGAGGTACCTTGTCAAACCCTAATGGATCCTCCCCTAGTGGGTATTGGATCTGCATCCAATAACCCAAGCCTTTTAGATTAGTGGATCTCTATCCAAAATCTCTCATGGGCTCTTATTGGATCTCGTCCATGGGATCCAATAATTCAGGGGCTTATTGGATATCCAATAAAGCAAGGGCTCCGGTAGATATCTCATATCCGAACCTCTACTAATCGCAATGCCCTACCATATGTGTATGACCCTCTAGGCCCAATATCGAGCTGGCCATGAGTCATACATGTCAGAACTCCTTCTAACTTAGTGAATTATTTCTCTGTAATAATTCACTCGACTCATCGACTACAGACGTACTAGGCCACTACGCCATAGTCCCCAGACGATACAGGGGAATCCAATCCATTGGACCTGTCTGTCCTCAGTTACCATGTACCTATAGTCCCTCATCCATCTAATATCCCAAAGACCGTATATCGAGTATGATGCTATCAGACCCATACGGTTTCTACTCGAGTCTCGCTCTAATCGGATTCTCCTGGAGAACTCTTTCTCTCTCAACCCGAATGACCCTGGCTAGGGATTTGTCTGAGCAAGAACACATGGGATATTCCTCTCATGACGCCGAGAGTGGATGATCCTCTATCGATACTCAATAGCCCTCGTAAGGTCGACTACCACTCCCAATGACCAGTTGTACTAGATCTGGGACAGTCAAACCTATAAGTCTAGTATCAAATAGTGGAGCACTCATACAGGACATCCTTGGTGTCTCAAGTCTAAGGATCAGATACACTACTGGGACTACGGAATCGCTGTCTGACAATAAGGCATCATCAACCATTTAGTATTCCGTGAGCGGATCAATCAGTGAACTCATTCTCCAATGAGCACCTGCATTGTATCCTTAGTGTCCCCACACAAGCAACTATGAGACTTGCTGCCTCCATCATATAGATGGGTATATAGCACACTAGTCTATCCGGTTATCTCGATGTCTCTCTCGAGTAACATTTGACCGGGATTATTTTGGGTCTGTGTTTAATGGCGAATCGGTCTCATTATCATGATCTCATCACGATCCGATTCCCATTGCACAAATCCACGGACATCACAATATATATGTATATATGCAACAAGCAATATAAAGTGATAAAAAAATATAACAAGAAAAAAGAATGCGTATCATGTCATACGTGTCATCACTCTCGTGATTGGCTTGTAGGGTATATATGACTAGCATCAACATCATCTTCATGGTTGTTACCTTCACCAATTACATCTTTTTCATTCCGCCTTGCCATGATATCTAAACTTTAGCTCTAATACCAAAATGATATCGGGATAATGTGAAATAGATTTTGAAAGAAAGCAGATAGTATAGTTGTATTTGTTGGAATAAGTTTTTCAAATAGAAAAGAAATGAACCCATGATAATACTTTAGTAAAATTAAAAAAATAGCTCATCACTAAGTTTAAAATCACAAAGAGATACAGAAAGTTCACAACTTCAAGAATAATGAACAAGGATACAGAACTGAAAATAAAATACTCATAACTCAATGAAGCATTTAAGAGATACAAAAAGAACTCCAAAAGAGCTTTTGTCAATATTATTAGTTTCTAAAACTCTTTTATAACCCTAAAATATCAAAATAAGTATTAGTGCATGAAACAATCCTTCATGTATAGGAAATTACGAATTAAGTATCTTATAACTAGTAACTAACCCCTTTAATACATTTCTTGGTTATGAAAAAAAGTACCTTGAAATAGCTTTAACTTTATCTAAGGAATATGTTCATGAGCTATTATATTTGAGTGGGTTGAGTTAAAGATTATGTGATAACATTATGGGATGTAGAGAATATCATAATACTAACAAGATCTACATTGTAAAAAATTAGGTCCCATGTCACTGCCCACTCGTGATATAGAAACGAGAGTATAGCTAAATAAATCCAAAGATTTATTTTTTTGTATTTGTTTGCACATTAGTGATCTGCTTTGTAATATGGTATTTCTATTTCTTGTGATTCGTGTGATATGATGCATTAATGACCAGATGATGAAGTAAAAAACTCATTGCCATGATTGAAGCTTTCCAAAAGGACATCCTTCCCTGACCAATCCAAATACAAATTCATTCTTTCATGCCAACTGTTATACATGTATGTATCTAACAGCCGCCGGGGCCAAACCCAATGACATGCTTTGAGACATCATAAACCACGTCCAACCCCCTCTGTTGCACATTCCCTATTATGCCCAGATCGGTGTCAGCTCTATTTGCAGCGAAGGCAAGGCAAGCTTGCGACAAGCTCGCAATGTACAGTATTCCCGTGATGTCCAAATCGATAGTAGCTCCGCCACCCAAGTGCAACGCCACCTCTGGGACCGTCACTTTGTCGAGTCCGCTGAGGTCGTAGCATGTGTCCAGAATCGACAGCGCCGGTGCCGACTTGTATGCTGTCATCTCCTGCCGGAAAGCCGACCGGAGGGCAGAGTATGCCGTGGGCGGTAGCCTTGTGATCACCGTACCGGAGTCGATGATGGTCCCGGCGACGGGGAACACGGTGGGTGGTACCAACAGTTTCTGACCACCAACGCTTATAGCCGTTAGAGTAAGGTAGTAGAACGTCGGCGAGCTTGCGCCCGACAGCATCGGGGTGAACCGGAGATCGGAGGAGGGGTAACCACCACCGAATCTCAAGTAGCCTGTCGAGCTCGAGGTCGGTGGCAAGCAGTAGGTAAAGACTCCACCGTACCTTTGATACGTCTGAGAGACAAAGGACGGCTTGTCGCGGCCGAGACCGATCAGGCCGGCGGCCTTGCCGAAGAGGCCGTCGTTCCGCTCGCCGCACCCAAATCGGAAGTTGGGGATGACGTCGTAGGGCGTCAGCCAGAGCGTGTCTTCCGCGTAGAACCCCACCGTGTAGGAGTTATCCCCGTACTGGACCCCGTAAACGCAAGTGGACGAGCTGCAACCGGAGGCGCCGAGGTCGGTGCAGTAGGCGGAGCTGCAGGAGATGTTGAGGTACGTGGAGGACTGGGATGGGTCGAAGATTGGGTCTTGTTGCTGGTAGCAGGTGACAACGCAGGGCTGGCACTGGATCCACGAGACGTCGCTCCCGGTGTCGAAGATGACGGTCTGGTCCCTCTTCGGGGTGCCAAAGCCGACGATGACCATATAGTTTCCGGTGCCGAGGGAAATGCCGCTGTGGGCGGGGATGGACGACGCTGCCAGTGCATCCAGCTGTTGGTCCTGCTTGGGGGCTGTCGAGACTCGGCCGTGGAGGCTGTCGACTCGGGATTGATCGTGGTCGAGGATCTGCTTGTGAGAGAGCTGATGATGGAGGTCGAACGGTGAGCACGGGCCGTGCCGGTGGACGACCGTCAGGCTTGTTTCGTTGTGGCTTACTCCATCTATATATGGCGTGTATATACATTTTAAGGAAGAACAAGTAGATGCAAGCTTAACAAAAAGATGATGCGGATGTTGGTTCCGAACTTGGTCAAAATTATCGTGGAAGAGTCTCGGAATTTTGTTTGCGAAACATACGCAAGATTCGTTGTTTCTGAGTTTTGACCAGTAGGTGTTACTAGTTGTGAATCTGCCGTCCGGGGAATCCCCAGAAAGTAAGAGCAGAGAAAGAAATATAATTAATGGTAGGAAGTTTCCTCAATCATTTGAGGAAGAATCTTGGCTTTTGCTTACGAGACCTACGTAAGCGTTGTTGTTTCTGCATGGTATGTTATGGGGGCCATCCCAAAAGGTTTACTGGTAGTGAGTTTAGCGTATGGATCCAATGCCGACTGCTTTTCTCTTTTCGTATTCGGAACTGTTTAGTACTTTTTTGTTTCTTCACCGTCCTTGTTGATCTCTATCTACATGCAATTGGGAATAGGGATACGGAAGAATTGACTGCATAAAGATAGAACTCAGTTTGTTTCGAGCAAACCATCACAGCAAGGAAACCTGATCTAAGTTTGAGTTGAACGTTGCTTGCAGATTCTTTAATTACTAGACTTGGTAGAAAAAGATCGACACTGCCAGTAGGGATGCGCGGAACATGAACATGAAAGTCAGCACGCACACCTTTGTACGATGAACAAGCGTCGCTCGGCAGCAAAGAACGGATTGTGACATGTTGATGGGTTATTCCTCCTCCATGAACTTGCCAGCATATACCAAGACATGCAATAAGGAAGGCGAGATAGCAAATGACACAAGGAACGGAAGCCATCAGGAAGGGAAATAGAGAGAGAGAGAGAGAGAGAGAGACGACGCCTCCTTGCTGCTGGATAAATAGCATCTTGTGCAAGAGTACGGCGCCTTGTCCGATGGAAAGAATTGAGGAAGCTTTGGCCAACGTAGGGGCCTACAACTGCTCCCAGTTGTGGAAGCTTTCACGCCTTGGATACATCAAACAAGCAAGCTATAGCTGGCTCGACGGTGACGGGATAACGCCCAGCCTATTGTATCGGTACTATCCTTTCCCCTACACCAAATGTTTAAGATAAGGTATGCGCGCCTTTCAGATTCTTCCTCATGCGCCAAGACGATAATAACAAGACCGAGAGAAGTGATATCCGCGGTCTTTCGCCTAAACCATGTTACCTGTTATTTCGCTTTAGGCCACACAGATATGATCACGTACTTGGATTTCTTTCTTCCTCATAGTTTAACGTGGGAATGATTTGTTGTCATCTGACTGGATCGGACCTCATTCTACTGCAAAACAAGTTTAAGGGTAGAGAGGAAAGAAAAAGGAAATAGAAAAGAACATTGTTCTCGAGACCTGTATGATACATCTCCCTTAGGAACTTTCTGCATTTGATGCCATCTCCATTATGACCAACCAACCATATGAAACAGCTTGCTGAACATCTTTGCCTAGCTTAGTCAAACTTAGCGTAAGTCCTCACACCATTATGGTTCTCCTTCAATATTATACCCACTGTCGGCTAGATATTAGTTGTGTTACACGCTATTGATTCTTAGTCAGGAGCTGCTGTTTACTACTACAGCCCAGATATGGGAAGAGAAAGAAACTGCAAGTTGTGGTCCATCTTATCATCGACTTGTTTCGGTAGCGACCACTTGTGCTTGTGATTCTAATCTTGAGGAGGGTTCGAGTGTGTGTCTGCGAGAGATGATTGATGAGCAAGCTTTCTATAATAGATGTGCAGTTTGAGGATATCATGATGGCTAACATGAATCACCTACCAAGTTTTATATGTAAAAACAAAGACTTGCTGCATTGACTATGAAGAAACTGTGCCAAAGGAGGGATTAATTAAATACATAAAGTTTACTACGAATGTGTCTGAGATTTATCAAATATAAGAAGAATCATGCATTCGAAAGGTTGCTGCAGCAAGCACTAGGAAATGAAGTTGATGTGATAAACTAAAGAATTGAGGAACTTGGAATCAGAAATTGGAGGTTGAAGTCCTCAAGAAACTCACTGTAGGTTGAGAAATTAGATGAATATAATTTGGACAACAAGACGTGAAGATATTATATTTGGTTAGACATCCAGAGGTGATCCATTGCTTTGTCTGATGTGTGGGAAGCACATTTCACATGTACAGGTCGATGCACCAATTTAAATAAAGAGAAGACAGAGTGGTCTATATATATATGTATGTATGTATGTATGTATATGTATATATGTATGTATATATGTATGTATATGTATATGTATATGTATATGTGTATATGTATATGTGTATGTGTATATGTATATGTATATATGTATATGTATATGTATATATGTATATGTATATGTATATATGTATATGTATATATATATGTATATATGTATATGTATGTATATATATGTATATGTATGTATATATATGTATATATATGTATATGTATATATATATATGTATATATATATATGTATATATATATATATATATATATTATATATACACATATATGGTAGGTATATATATATATGTATATATATATATATATATATTATATATACACATATATGGTAGGTAGCACATGGTTTTGATAGTACTATTATTATTACTAGTACTTATCTTGTGTTATTATTAATAATTATTGTTTTTGGGAAGGATAAGCACATTTGACATGCCATTGTGGGCTGCAGGTATAGAGAGAGAAGGCCCAAGTTTTAGCTATATGGGCTGTGGAGAGAAGAGAATCTGCTCACCATCGTAAGAATAACGATTGAGGAATTGCGCCATTTTGGTGCCAAAGTTTTTTTTTTTTTTCCGCAAGTGTAAACCCCGACGTGGAAGTCGGTAATCTAACCACAAGTCTTCATATCTTCTTGCATTTTAGCACTAGGAAATAGTGTTGGGCTGGCAGCCCATAGATTCAGCTTATATTGGGCTTTAACAGCCCACAACCCACCGTCTCTCTTAACTTAACCTTAAATCCGATTAGGGGGTGGGTGGTGGCTGCTTAAAGAGTATAAAAAGAGCAGCAACGTGACAGAAAAAGGCAGCAACGAGGGGACATCTTGGTAGCAGCAAAAAGGAGGAGAACAAGACAGAAAAGGAAGAGAAATAAAGGAAAGAAAACAAAGACAACACAGAGAGATTGTTCTCAATCATCTAATAGTGTTCTTATCTCAGGTTAGATCAAATCTACAGTAGATTCTTACTGTGATTACTTGGGGGAGAATTAGGGAGGATTTAGATATTGTGCACAGTGACATGATCCTTTTATCCCAGTTATTCTCTTATGATTGTTGCTAGGGTTTTGGGTAAGAGATTGAGATTTGTATATTCATTATTATTATTGTGGATTATCTCTAGTTTGCCCCGTGGTTTTTACCCTTCACATTAAAAGGATTTTCCACGTATATCTTGATGTTCTATTTTATTGTGGTTACATTTAATTCCGCTACATGTTATGGCCTGCTAGTATTTGTTCATATACAAAAGTTATTTCTCTTTATATCCCATCAACTAGTATCAGAGCAGGGTTGTAGTGACCCAATTTGAAGAAGGAGGCACCAGCCAAGACTTCTATAGAAGGATTAGCATATTGTGACCCAATTATTCCTCCAGTATATCAGGGTGATGGGGGAGATGTGCAGGAAGATGGTGTAGAGCCTGATGTTAATCTACCTATATGACATATTGAGCAACAAGAAGTTGGAGAGCAAGTTCCAATAGAACCTCAGTTGAGAAGATATTCTAGACAACGTCAACCTTCCAGAAGATACTCTACATATGAGTTTGTTATGCTTACTAATGCAGGTAAACCAGAGAGTTACCAGGAAGCAGATGACAATGGAGTAGACATATTGACAAAGACTTTACTAAAAGAAAGATAAGAGATATGCCGACAGTTGATCGGCATGGCTTCACATTGAGGAGTCATGGGACAACCTCCCTTATGGGCGAAAGGGGGAGGTTGTTGGGCTGACAACCCACAGATTCAGCTCATATTAGGCTTTAACAGCCCACAACCCACCTCCTCTCTTAACCTAACCCTAAATCTCATTAGAGGGTGGGTGGTGGCTGCTTAAAGAGTATAAAAAGGATAACAACGTGGCAGAAAAAGGCAGCAATGAGGGGACATCTTGGCAACAGCAAAAAGGAGGAGAACAAGGCAGAAAAGGAAGAGAAAGAAATGAAAGAAAACAAGGACAATGCAGAGAGACTATTCTCAATCATCTAGTAGTGTTCTCATCTCAAGGAAGAGAAATAAAGGGAAGAAAACAAAGACAACACAGAGAGATTGTTCTCAATCATCTAATAGTGTTCTTATCTCAGGTTAGATCAAATCTACAGTAGATTCTTACTGTGATTACTTGGGGGAGAATTAGGGAGGATTTAGATATTGTGCACAGTGACATGATCCTTTTATCCCAGTTATTCTCTTATGATTGTTGCTAGGGTTTTGGGTAAGAGATTGAGATTTGTATATTCATTATTATTATTGTGGATTATCTCTAGTTTGCCCCGTGGTTTTTACCCTTCACATTAAAAGGATTTTCCACGTATATCTTGATGTTCTATTTTATTGTGGTTACATTTAATTCCGCTACATGTTATGGCCTGCTAGTATTTGTTCATATACAAAAGTTATTTCTCTTTATATCCCATCAACTAGTATCAGAGCAGGGTTGTAGTGACCCAATTTGAAGAAGGAGGCACCAGCCAAGACTTCTATAGAAGGATTAGCATATTGTGACCCAATTATTCCTCCAGTATATCAGGGTGATGGGGGAGATGTGCAGGAAGATGGTGTAGAGCCTGATGTTAATCTACCTATATGACATATTGAGCAACAAGAAGTTGGAGAGCAAGTTCCAATAGAACCTCAGTTGAGAAGATATTCTAGACAACGTCAACCTTCCAGAAGATACTCTACATATGAGTTTGTTATGCTTACTAATGCAGGTAAACCAGAGAGTTACCAGGAAGCAGATGACAATGGAGTAGACATATTGACAAAGACTTTACTAAAAGAAAGATAAGAGATATGCCGACAGTTGATCGGCATGGCTTCACATTGAGGAGTCATGGGACAACCTCCCTTATGGGCGAAAGGGGGAGGTTGTTGGGCTGACAACCCACAGATTCAGCTCATATTAGGCTTTAACAGCCCACAACCCACCTCCTCTCTTAACCTAACCCTAAATCTCATTAGAGGGTGGGTGGTGGCTGCTTAAAGAGTATAAAAAGGATAACAACGTGGCAGAAAAAGGCAGCAATGAGGGGACATCTTGGCAACAGCAAAAAGGAGGAGAACAAGGCAGAAAAGGAAGAGAAAGAAATGAAAGAAAACAAGGACAATGCAGAGAGACTATTCTCAATCATCTAGTAGTGTTCTCATCTCAAGTTCGATCAAATCTATAGTAGATTCTTACTGTGATTACTTGGGGGAGAATTAGGGAAGATTTAGATATTGTGCACAATGACACGATCCTTATATCCCAGTTATTCACTTGTGATTGTTGCTAGGGTTTTGAGTAAGAGATTGAGATTTGTATATTCATTATTATTATAGTGGATTATCTCTAATTTGCCCCGTGATTTTTACCCTTCACATTGAAGGGGTTTTCCACATATATCTTGGTGTTCTATTTGATTGTGGTTCCATTTAATTCCGCTGTATGTTATGGCCTGCTAGTATTTGTTTATATACAAAAGTTATTTCTTTTTATATCCCATTAAATAGGTCGTCAGTGGGTTCTGATCACCTCAGTCATTGTAAGCTCGTGAGATATTATCGGTTTCCTACTAAAACAATGTTTATGGAAGTTCTTTCTTGTCCCTCTGATACACATACAGTATGTTTACTAGTAAGTATTCGTCTCTTCCTTTCTTGTAAGCAGGGAGAGAGAGAGAAGGTACATTATGGATTTATTGCAACCAAAGCGTTCTGTAATCGTAATCTCCACGAGTGTTGGTTATATGCTACGTGCATGGATGCAAGCATAATTCCATGATGGGATATAAAGAGAAATAAATTTTTATATATAAACAAATATTAGCAGGCCATAATATGTAGCGAAATTAAATAGAATCACAATCAAATAGAACACCAAGATTTACATGAAAAACCCCTCCAACGTAAAGGGTAAAAACCATGGGATAAACTAGAGATAATCCACTATAAGAATAATGAATATACAAATCTCAATCTCTTGCTCAAAACCCTAACAACAATCACAAGAGAATAACTGGGATATAAGGATTACGTTACTATGCACAATATCCAAATTCTCCTTAAGTAATCACAGTAAGAATCTACTATAGATCTTATCTAATCTGATATTAGAACATTGCTTAGATGATTGTGAATAGTCTCTCTACGTTGTCCATGTCTTCTTCCCTTTCTTTCTCTTATTTTTCTGCCCTCTTTTTAATCAAGTTGTTGTTGCAATTTGATCTTTATTGCTGTCATTTTTCTCACCCTACTATTGTAATTTTTCTCTATATTTTCGCAGCCACCCACACCCCCTAATTTGATATAGGGTTAGGTTAAACGGGAGTGGGCTGTGGGCTATTAAAGCCTACTATGGGCTGAACCTATGGGTTGTCAGCCCAACAACCTCCCCCTTCAGCCCATAAGGGAAGCTGTCTCATGACTCCTCAACGTGAAACCATGTCGACCTACTGTTGACATATCTCCTATCTTTCTTTTGGTAAGATCTTTGTCAACATGTCTGCTCTATTATCATCAGTGTGAATTTTCTAAAGCTGCAACTATTTCTCTTCAAGTACATTTCGAATCCAATGGTATCTGACATCTATATGCTTTGACTTGGAATGAAAAGTTAGGTTCTTACACAAATGGATAGCACTCTAGTTGTCACAATGCACCACATAATTTTTCTATTTCAGCCCAAATTCTTGTAAGAATTCTTTTATCTATAACATTTCTTTACAAACCTCTATAGTAGAAATATATTCCGCCTCTATGGTGGAGAGAGTAATACACCTTTGCAATATGGATTGCCATGACACAGCTCCCCCTATAAAAGTAAGTACAAAACCTGATGTGGACTTCCTCGTATCAATATCTCTTGCCATATCTGCATCTGTGTAACCTATCAACACAAGTGGTCTACCTCCAAAGCTTAAACAAACCATAGAGCTCCCTTTGAGATATCTAAAATTCCACTTCACTACTACTCAATGCTATTTGCTTGGATTTACAAGAAATCTGCTAGTAAAACCCACTGCATATGCGATGTCCAGCCTCGTATATACCATTGCGTACATTAAACTTCCAACTGCTGAAGCATAAGGAACCTTTTGCATTTTCTCCTTCTCCTCATCACTTGATGGACTCTGTTCTGAGCACAACTTGAAATGACCTGCAAGATGAGAACCAACTAGCTTTGCATTGCTCATACTAAACATTTTCAATACCTTCTCGATGTATTTCTCCTGTGATAAACAAATCTTCTTGTTTTTCCTGTCATGGAAAATCTACATGCCCAATATTTGCTTTGTTGGCCCCATATCCTTCATTGCAAAAGACTCACTTAGTTCCTTCTTTAACTTGTCAATTATAGATATATCTTTCCCAAGGATAAGCATGTTATCAATAATAACGTAAGAGAATAATAAAATTCTCACTAAACCATTTGATGTACAAACAATGATTTGAAGTCGTTCTTTTGCATCTATTTTCTGTCATAAATGAATCAAACTTTTTGTACCATTGTCTTGGAGCTTGCTTCAACCTATACAAGCTCTTCCTCAACTTGCAGACAAAGTTCTCTTTACCTTTGACTTTGAAGCCTTCTAGTTGCTCCACATAAATTTTCTCCTCCAAATCACCTTGAAGGAAAGTTGTCTTCACATCTAACTGCTCAACCTCCAAGTCTTGAGTAGCAGCAATACCAAGAGCAACACGAATAGAAGACATTTTAACAACAGGAGAAAAAATTTCTTCAAAGTCAATACCTTTCTTTTGACCAAAGCCTTTCACAACCAATCTAACTTTGTACTTTGGTTGAGAAAAATATTCTTTAGTAGCACCAAATCATGTATGGTTTTTCTGAAGAGCATCTATCTCTTCCTGCATAGCAACTAACCACTTCTTTTTCTGCTCACCTGCTCACTTTTAAGTGCTTCTTGGTAACTCTTTGGTTCATCTACATTAGTAAGCATCACATACTCATCTGTATAGTATCTTCTGGAAGGTTGACGTTGTCCAGAAGATCTTCTCAACTGAGGTTCTGCGAGAAGTTGCTCCCTAACTTCTTATTGCTCAACATGTCCTGCAAGTAGATCAACATCAAGCTCTACACCATCTTCATGCACATCTCCCCCATCACCCTGATATACTGGAGGAGTAATTGGATCACAATCTCCTAATCCTTCTACAGAAGCTTTGGTTAGTGTCTTCTTCTTCAAATCCTCAAAGGTTTGATTCTCAAAGAAGACCACATCTCTGCTTCTAAACATCTTCTGCTTTTCTAGATCCCAAAGTCTGTAACCAAAATGATCATGTAAGTAACCAAGAAAAATATATTCTTTAGTCTTACCATCCAGCTTGGACCTCTCATTGTCTGGTGTGCAAATGCACGATAATCAAACACTCTCAAATTCCTGTAGGAAACATCTTTCCTTGACCAAACAAGCTCTGCAACATCACCATCTAGAGCTGTACATTATGACAAGTTGATCACATCAACTGCAGTCCTCAAAGCCTCATCTCAAAACTTTTTAGGTAGCTTAGCTTGTGAAAGCATACATTTGATCTTTTTCATGATGGTGCGGTTCATCCTCTCTGCAATAGCATTATGCTGAGGTGTACCAAGAACTGTCATCTCATGTTAGATACCATGTGACCTATAATAATTATTAAATAATCATATATACTCACCACCATTATCTAATCTTATACATTTCAATTATCTTTCTGTCTCCCTTTCAACCCTAGCATAAAACTCTTTGAAGATATTAATAACCTAATCTTTGATCTTCATAACATAGGCCCAAACTTTCCTAGAAAAATCATCTATAAAAATGACAAAATAAAATGCACCATTGATACTAGGAACATTAACATATCCACTATGAGTTTTTGTCCTCAAATAACCATATACATTTGTATAAACACGATCTAAGACATGTACTTTTCTAGACAAAGTAGGACTAGCAAATGAAACTCTGTGTTGTTTACCAACCAAACAATCAATACAAGGGTTCAGATATGTACCTTTGAGGTCTGGCAAGACCTTTCTCTTGTAAAGAGCTTGCAGCCCATTCTCGCTCATGTGTCCCAATCGCCTATGCCACAACTCTATGCTGAAGTCTTTCTCTGTAGCATTGAATTGCTCACCATAAGCTTTGGCCTACAACCTATATAAAGTGTGACATTTCTTTCCACTAGCCACAATAAGAGAACCTTTACTGAGCTTTCATTGCCCTTTGTGAAATATGCTATCATAGTCTTCATCATCTAGTCTTCCAATTGAAATTAAATTCAGCCTCAAGTCAACCACATGTCTCACATCCTTAAGCACCAACTTACAACCAAGGTTGGTCTTTATATGGATATCACACATGCCAATAATGTCTATCGTGCCATAGTTACTCATCTTGACAATACCAAAATTTCTAGACCTGTAGGTAGCAAAAAACTCCCTCCGTGGTGTAGCATGATAAGAAGCACCTGTGTCAATCACCCACTCAAGATTCTAACACACACAAGAAAAAATATCATCAGGAGACAAAATCAAATAATCACCACC
>LVTN01000800.1:120914-133986 GCA_001649415.1 Musa itinerans
TTGAAGAGAAGCAGTTGCAGCTTCAGAAAATTCACACAAATGACAACGGAGCAGATATGTTGACAAAGACTTTACCAAAAGAAAAATAGGAGATATGCCAACAGTTGATCGGCATAGCTTCACATTGAGAAGTCATGGGACAGCCTCCCTTATGAGTTGAAGGGGGAGGTTGTTGGGCTGACAGCCTATATTCAGCCCAAGGTGGGCTTTATCAGCCCACAACTCACCCCCTCTTAACCTAACCCTAATTTATATTAGGGGGGTGTGGTGGCTGCGAAAATAGGCATAAATAGGGCAGCAACGAGGGTAGCAGCATAGAGATCTTGGCAGCAGCAAAAAGGAGGAGAAAAAGACAGATATCCAAGGAGAAAGAAAGGGAAAAAAACAAGGACAATGCAGAGAGACTATTCTCAATCATCTAGCAGTGCTTTCATCTTAGGTTAGATCAGATCTATAGTAGATTCTTACTGTGATTACTTGAGGAGAATTAGGGAAGATTTAGATATTGTGCACATTGACGTGATCCTTATATTATAGTTATTCTCTTGTGATTGTTGCTAGTGTTTTGGGTAAGAGATTGAAATTTATATATTCATTATTATTATAGTGGATTATCTCTAGTTTACCCCATGATTTTTACCCTTCACATTGAAGGGATTTTCCACATATATCTTGGTATTCTATTTTATTGTGATTCCATTTAATTCCGCTGCATGTTATAGCCTACTAGTATTTGTTCATATACAAAAGTTATTTCTCTTTATATCCCATCAGCAACGTTTTGTATCATCGTCCAACTCAATGAGTCACCTCTTGTATTAACCTTTTCCCCTTTCTGTTGTGTGCATTTGTACTACTTTTTCTTCTTTTTTCTTGTTTTCCGTCTCTGAACCTTAAACATCCTATTTGATTCCCTGCCAGACGTGCAGTGAACCTTTTCGATAATTAAGATTTATTAATGTTTAAATGTTAGAAAATATTTATATGTAAAAAGAGAATAAAAAGTAGTCTCGAGAGAATCTATTAACTTGAAAAGTTTTTTTGGATTGAATTGATGTTAATTCTAATTAGTATGATTCATTCTTCATCAAAGAATTTCTAGGAGGAGATAGTTAGAGGATGGATTTCAGATGATAATCAGAAACTGTTGCTGCTTTTGTTTGTCTGTTTAGGTATCTTCTCCCTGATCTGTGTTTTTCTTTCATCCCATCGTGTTATAGATTGTCCTGTTGCTGCTTGTTCTCATTAACTGCTACTACTTTTTCCTCTCTCTTTAATCTCCACATGATTTGAGCTTTGTGGCACGAAGAATTGGCCTACATCTCCTCTGATGTTGCCAAGACAAACGTCCTTGTTTACCATCATCTTCTACTGAGAGGAGGGGAAACGAAGGAAGAAGAGAACATCTTGGTTGTTTGATATAAAGCGCCACATCAATGGTGATCGGAGGCTGTGGGCCTGGAAAGCATTCCATCCGTTTGGCACATGTGCTTTCCCATGGTCCTCTAATATTCCATTTGTTTGCTACTTAGTTTCAGAGTTCAATGAGAGAGTAAGCAATGATAGAGGGTGGACTATTTGGATCTGCTTCTTTTTCTTTGTTGTTGCTATTGGATCTGTGGATGATCGCTTGTTCTAAGGTCTTGTTTGTTGGGGATAGTAGGAGGGATCTACAAGAAATCCACCAATGAAGACCCCACAATTGGGTAATAGAACCGAAAGAGGATTGGAGCTGGGAGAGGGTGCGCAGCCTCAGTAAAAGAGACACAATAAATGAAGAAAAGAAAGGATTAGGAGACAGAGAAATCTCCAGACTGTTACAGAAGATTGATACTCTTGATGTCTCCCTTTCGGATATGGGTCATTCTTTTAGCTGATCTCCTTGCAGATACCATGTGTCCTCCTAATCTATTGCATCCCAACAATGTTAGAATTCTCCACCCTAGGCAAATTACTAGAGAGAGAGAGAGAGAGAGAGAGAGAGATGGGACACGGAGAAGAGTGGATCTGGATAGAAGTTGCCAAGCTCTGCTACTGCAACAACTAGAACTACTTCTACAACTATCACTCCCCACAACAGTGGATGTCCTGTGAAGGGAGCTACTACATCTCGACATGTTCTGTTAAGACTTAGGGATGCAAGCCCCAAAACTCTCCCTTTCCCGTTGTTCTCCACCTTCATCCCACGTCCACTTCTGAGACATGCTTAGCTCACTCAAGACCGATGGAGGAGGAGCTCAAGATACCCACCTTCAGCCCGATCCTCACCATCCGAATCCTCAACCTGGCCTCATCTCCTCGACTGTCAATGCACGCCAATTACTGATCAGCTGTGCCGAGCTCGTCCACTGCGGCGACCTCCCCGCTGCTGAACGTGCGATCTCCATCCTCACCGCAGCAGCAGCCCCCTATGGCGACTCCATCGACCGCCTCATCCGCCAGTTCTGCCGTGCCCTCTCTGTACGCATTGGCAGGGTTTCTCCCTCCGCCTCCTCCTTGGGGTCTCTCCAATCATCCTACTTGTTGTTCAATCAGATGACCCCATTCCTCCGCTTCTCGCACCTCACTGCAAACCAGGCCATCCTCGAGGCTGTGGATGGCCACCGCCACATCCACATCCTCGACTTCGACACCTACTACGGCCTGCAGTGGCCGCCCCTCCTCCAGGCCATCGCCGACCGCTCTGACCCTGGTGATCCTCCCTTCATCCGTATCTCTGGCACCGGAAGCAGCCTCGAAACCCTCCAACGCACCGGTGACCGGCTTCGAAATTTCGCCCACTCTTTGGGCCTAGAATTCCAGTTCCACCCTCTTCTCCTCCCTCCTTCCATTCACTCCACTAACACCAGTTACAATTTCACCCCATCTTGTTTACAATTCCATCCCAGCGAGACTCTTGTAGTGAACTGTGTACTGTTCTTGCACAAGCTACAGAGAGAGGACGGCAATGACGACGGATCTCGGAAGCTGCAAGCATTTCTTCGAACTATACGAGTGATGAACCCATCGGTGGTCACGGTGGCAGAGAGAGAAACAGTACACAGCTCGCGGAGCTTCATGCAGAGGTTCGTGGAGGCCCTGGACTACTACACGGCAGTGTTCGAGGCATTGGAGGCGACGCTGCCTCCGACAAGCGAGGAGAGAATGGCGGTGGAGCAGGTGTGGCTGGGGCGAGAGATCGAAAGCATCGTGGGTGGGGAGGGCGACGGGCGGAGGGAGCGGCACGAGCGGTGGGATAGTCTAATGCGCGATGCCGGATTCTCGAGCCTCGCTCCCAGCACCTTCGCCGTGTCGCAGGCGCGGCTGCTGCTCCGCTTGCATTATCCTTCAGAAGGGTATCAGCTGCAACTGGTGAGGGATTCCTTTCTCTTGGGTTGGCACAGCAGGCACCTCTTCTCTGTGTCTTCTTGGCACTAAAAGACTACTTTCATTTGAAGTGGATTCTGGGATTATTGGAGAAGCGATCAAAAATGAGGACGAGGGACGGAAGTTATAAGATACATCTATACGTATATATATATAAATCTAATCTTGGCTAGAAACCCTAACCCTAGCTTGTTCTATATTGTAACGGGAGGAGGGAGGCAGCAAGGGGATAACGTACGCACGTTGCATGGGAAACCTTGGAATTTGTGAACACAATCGACAAGTGCCTTCCTGCCTTCTCGTAGGTTTTTCTCCCTTGCTTCTTTGATCTTTTATGTCTTTGAACTGTAGCGAGATCATGTACTCCATGTTGCGCTTTTTGGTTGAATTATTACGACATTTCATGCAGGGAATCATTGCAGTATGCTGCTGTTGTATCTCTTTCTTTCTTCAGTTTATGCTGCTAATTGGCACTCACCAAGTCCTCTCTCTGCTAATTGGATCACTTTCTCATTGATGGTCATGCTTGATCACCACTACATATTATCACATAGATTGAGCAAGCTTTCTTCTTAGAAAAGGAAAAAATGAAAGAAAATAGAGTCCACCTATTTGTCATGTGTCTAAGAAGATGTTATCTGTTCTTCCCTTGTGCGCCTGTCTGAAATAAATGCCTCTTAGTATCCAGTGAAAGTGCATCATTTCTCCATGCCAACCTGCTTAAATCCTGCTTGCAGTTCCCTTTAAGCAAAATCATGGTTACTCGCAAGACCAAACTTTTGCCAACCTCCTTTAATTGACTCCACCTTTTGGCATAAGTCATTCCACTCGGAGGACCTTTTCCTTGGGATCTTCCATGTCCGATGAGCTTTCATGATTGCCTACCTGCAAAGCTAGGGTTTGTCGAATAAAATGGAACCTTTTGTGAGAAATAAGAAAACCGGACTCAAAATTGCTAGAAACATTGGATTATATGTATCCTCGAAAGATACACAAAAAAAGAGAGGGGCAGTCAAGATAGTCTACATTTTCTATTATTGCTGATGTACATTTCTTTTTCTGTCTTCCTTGTTGTAAGGAGTTTTAGGCTAAATAGTATAGATAGATGAAGGGCTTATCCAGTTTTCATTGTTATATCTGAGATTGATATGGAGACCATTGAAGATATATATTCTTTTGATGGTTATATGGTTGTTTGTGATGGTCCTGAGTTACTTTGTCCTTAATTAGTTTAATCTTTTCTTATTAGCATTCTCTCTTTAGTTTGAGTGTAGTTGAGATTCTTATCATACTGTAGTGCATGGATGGATGTAGACTTACAAGCTATTCAATTTGTCTGTTATTTGTTCTGTACTTGTCACTCTACTTCTCCATAACAGTAGTCACTCACATGCAGATTGATTTGTGTCAAACGCAGATACCTCCTTATACAACGCAATATACTGCATGTATCATGCTCTCATTGTCATAGAACAGAAGGAAGTAAAGTAGAACATGGAATCAGCTGAAACTGGATTAACTGATTCAAGCATAACTATCATCAATTGGTTTCTCTTATGATGTGAATCAAGAAAAGAATGCCATGTGGAGGTGGTTCTTCTTGGAGAAACCAGAAAGGGTTGGCAAGAAGGGGAAGCAGTGTAGACAAAGCTGTTGTCCAAGTGAAAAAGATAAGATTCTACGTTTGTTTGTGTAGTGATTGAATGGGAGGAAGGACAAGATATGATGAGATTACTGCTAAGAACTGGGCTTCTTATTTCCCTCTCTTGGTAGAAAGAGTGGAGAGACAGACACCCTAAACTTTCTTGTTCGTGTCCAAATGCAAATGCCAACACACAGGAAGGAGACATATCACGCCCATGTGTGTGGTGGGTACGTACCGGGGGACAAAGGCTTAGAAGCTAAACATGTCCATCGTACAACTTCGAGTAGAAATCCTTTCTGTACCACGTACAATGATTCATTGATTTCGTTGGCTACCAGAGGGATCTGATATTAATGTAGAATCCAACATTCCCACAATTATTGTACTCGATGCAAGCACTCCGCTTCTTCTTTTCCTTGCTCCCAAGCTCGTTGGGTTAAGAGCCTTCATGCATGTCATGCACTTCATCATTTACAGGTTAGAACATGCAGCTCATGTTTCTAAGAGTGATGTGTTCCATCACTGGACCGGGGAGAGTTAAACGCGGATGTATGTTCATGGCTAAGAATGCTAATGGTGGATTTGTTGCGGTGAATTAATACTGAAAACATTGCTACCACTACTTCCCATCTTTCAACTGGTACATGAAGAATACAAATCTGGAGTGCTTTTACAACTGTCAATTATCTATAAAATTGACATCCGATAGGGCCACAATGTAGTTCACCAGCATTTGAGATGAGGCTCACATGGACTTGGATTGACTTGTCCTCAGTTGACTGAATATATATATCAATTGACAGAATAGAGGTTAAAGAGGGTCTTTATCCTCGTCGTGTCCTTTATATGAAAATCAGAGGTTAAAGGAGCCATTCCCTTGACTATTTTGAAACGAACTAAAGTAAAGAATAAAATAAAGAATAAATATTTTCTCAAGATGGCGAAAGGAACTTACCAATTCCTCTTTTAATACAACTGAAGTTTCTTCGTTCTTTTATACTAGAAAAATGTCTAATCTAATAAGTATAGATATAAATTCATCAAACCTATCCGAATATGTATTTCGTAATACAAAAGTTATCTTTTTAGGTCCAAGATTTGGAATATGTATTTCGTAATACCCTTTTCTAATTAGATGGTGAAACATTTCGAAAGAATTAATTAATCCAGAGGGAGTTTTTTCGTCTCGAAACTCGATTCATTACTTCAAGTGAGTTTTCGAGTATTCATCGAAAGGAACAAATGAAATATATATATATATATATATATATATATATACCTAACTGGTCTTTTGGAAAACAGCAAGTTATATGTATGCTGTACCCAAATCTAATCAAGATCTGAGCCAATTAAATCTGAAAGTAAGATGGTGTGGAACTCAGATTCATACGCTTAATGGCCCAGCATTCGTGTCTCTCAGATGAAGAATGAGACACGGGAGCACCAAGAAAGCGCCCGTTGCGGGTTGGCGTTTCAGTGTGTCTGACACAGAAAGATCCTCCGGCGATTCTAAAGCCACTCGTCCCAGCAGCTGCTGTGGGAAGCGTGAAAGCGTTGTTTGCTCCTCTTTTGCTACAGTACTCCGACATCTGATGCGCAGCAGCAATCAGAAAGCATGGGAGTTCGTGGTCCACCAAGCACCAGCACAGGGGAGGACAAGCTCAGCTTCCATTAGTGAGTGATCCTATCTGGGCATCTTGTGCATTCCTCTCACAGGATCACATGAGAAATTAACTCTGGCTTCTTAGATCTCTGAGAGGAAACCACCGGAAGCCAGTGTTAATGGATTCCCCAGCTGGTGACAGGGATGGAACAAAGCCACTCTTAGTGCATGCTTCCAAGTGATCAGAGTGTTTGTATATGGGCAGACCTGTGAAAAGTGGTACGTGTGAAAGTCGCACACGATGGAGCTCTGATGCTCCAAGAGGCATGTTTCTGGATGACTACGACAGATCTACATGAAGATTAGTGATGCTCCAAGAGGCATGTTTCTGGTTGACTAGGACAGATCTATGAAGATTATTGTTCTTGGAAGACAGCGAGTTAGATTGCTGTTTCCTTTGATTAGTGTTCTTGGAGAGGAGATAGGGGATTGGGATATGACTGACGAGATGAAGCGCGACGGTGTCACCAAAAGTGGCTTTATTACTGACAGGAATACAAAAAGAGCCCTCTGCGAAATCTGACTCGTATGAGGCCCAGCAATGACTGTGTTGCCTAATAATTGTTGGCACGCATTGCACCGACTTCGACAGACGACACACGTGTGGTGGCAGCGAAACGATGCCAGGAACGTGTAAGATCTATCGTAGATTATGTTATGACGTTCCTCCCTCTCTCTCTCTCTCTTGCCGTCTGCCACCCTGACGAGAACGTGTTTGTTCTTTCTTCGTCTCTCTCTCTCTCTCTCACGACGTCTGCCAACTTGATGAGAACTTTTTGAGCTAGCAACAGTTGCAATCTTTCTTCATCTCTCTATCTATCTGCATCGTATTGTCAGAGTCGCGCATGGTACACTAGCAGTAGCATCAGCTCTTCTAAAGAGCTATTTAGATTCTGTATCTATCGATGATTGCTTCATCATAGAGCTAACAGTTCTAATATCTTGACCACACAGGAATCAGCTGTATACTCTTTCTATAGTCACAGATCTCCTGTAAGAACAAACAAGCATGTCAAAGGTATTTGTTGATGGAGCTCAAACAACTCCAATATACTTGAGCTCAGCTACCTAGAAAGAGAAAAAATGGTAGTTGTTGCAAGTAAGTGAGACTAGCAAGAACTGAGGTTTCTGCCTTACCTGCTCACCTGAGAACTAAGTATGAGAGACTGGTACAGGGAGCTCAGGATTACTGCTGAACTGGTGGGTTTCCTGGTCTGCGTTCAGTATTCCCCATCTGTTCCATGCACGGATCTATCAGCAAGAATCTTTTGGGCTGGCATTTGGATTCTTTCCTCTTTGGTGCATGCTCGATGCTTCTTTGTGTGGGACGGCCTCACATCACTTCCTTGATCAGAGATTAGGTTCAATCACATACAGAATCTGAGTTTAAAGCCATCTGATACCATTATTTAGTTGACGCAGGCAGGTATTGTGGATTGAGAGGAACGAACGAAGAATTAGTTTCATAATATTTGATGATATTTTTTTTTGTCACGAAGTGGTAGAACTTAGTCTTTTTTTTTTTTATAAAAGAAAATGCTTGAATGTTTGATACTATATATTCTTTACAATTGGTATAGTTGGTGGAATGTGATAGACTCGTGAAATCACGATGCTTGTGAAAATACTATGTTTTCTTCAGGCATGATTTATCACTACGTGTATCTCTACAATGTAAAATCATCTAACATTGCAGCTGCTTTACCTAATACCCTAGTTTATTTCACGGTGGAAAATGTCTATTACTGTAGTTTATTTCGTAGAGTAAAATTATTTATTACTATTGTTATGTAACTGGAGCAATAGCTCAATCTTTACCATCGGTTAGTAACTACAGCAATAGGTCAATCGTTGCTTACGATTGGAGGAATCCTAGTGTTTTTTCTTTTTAGTATCCCGATGACACCTATTATGACAATTTTCAACTGCAGGGACAAGTCTCATACTGTGGCTGATAGTCGCAGGGATAGACTATCGAAAACAGTAAGTAGAGGCATATTTTGTTATGGTGGAAGTGTCCTATCTAATTATCTTATGTGACCAAAGCAAGCGATTACAGTACTGAGTCCATCCCCATCCCCATCCCCATCCCCATCCCACTCCATGTCGACGACCTTGGTTGTCTCGTATCAGATCACAGTGCTTCCACTTTCCACGTTTATGGAATGAAAGAGGCGATGGAGTCACATGAAGCACAATTTTTGAAGGAGGAAAAGTAGATCATTTCAAAGGTCGATGAGGTTGATTGGTCCTCTAAAGTTTGTGCAGTGAAACTTAATTTTGCTCAACTTACTTGGAACGTACGTCTTGTATTCGAATCATCTTTGTGGAGGACTCGGATTCTTTATTCCGCTAGTAGATATTGTAAAATTATAGTAGTTGAGCGCGGTGAATAAGGAAGGATGGGAAAGATTTGGACTTGCGCTTCCCGTTCTAGATAATTGAAAAATGATGAACATGATGTGATGTTAGTGATCATTTTGGTTGTCAGCTTGAAGCAGTGATGAAGTTGATCCGTCTGATGCATTTTTCGGGTGTGTCGTGACCGAGAACAGAAACATCTGGGCTGGTTGATGGTGTACTTTTCATAAACCAAAGGACTCGAAAAATTACATCCGAGATAAGACCCATTGGAGAGTTAAATCAAGAAATAAATTTAATTAAAAGTCAGAATATCTGAGTGCCTAAAAATGCTACGCTCACCTATGATAGGTCGTAGACGGGAGCATCGGGGATGTTCTCTTTTTACATGATTTATTTATTAGACATATCTAAGTGGCACTGTGCCACTATTTTGTTGATCGAACGTGCTTCTTCTTATTGATTGAACATGCTCTGGCGGTGTTATCTCATGACCCAAGTTAGTCATCGATGTTGAGCATCAATTAATCACTTGCAATACGATTAGATACTACTATGTGTTGAGTTTTTATTAATTATAAAACATATTCGGTGGTGCACGAGATTTTCATCAACATGTGGCAGAGGATCAATGTCTATAATACTTATCATTATATTTAAAGAGATTATTTTCAAGACTTTAAATCTCACTATCGAAGAGTAATATTATCCATAAATAACATAGCGTGTTTGGCAAAAAAAAAGAAAAAAAAAAGAAAAGGAAGGCCATCAAGTCCGGTAATCCACTGTAGCCTTTCGTTTGAAACGTGGCCTAAAGAAGCAAATCCAACACAACGGCGGGCTACACAAGTGGAAAGTATAATGATATCAATAAAGATGAAAATATAACTCAAATAAGAGGTTTTCCATCCTTTTGGTCGATCAAACACAGTTAAATGCGAGATAAATAAATAATATTATTTCTGAAAAATATTATTTCAAAAAGTCTAATTTGTATTCATCTTCCACCTAATTATCATTAAAATATATGGGTCAACATGTATTTTAATCCTTACAATTTTAGTCATGAATTATTTAAAATTCTATGATTTATTGATGTTTAAAATAACCTTATGTTTTTAAAAACATAGTATATAAGTTCCTCCCATCATGTTGGCATGCTGATTCTTTATAAACTATTAATATAAATGATATATATAATTTAAGTAAACAAAAATTAATTTTAACTATTGTGGTTTTGGTTATAAACCACTTAAGTCCTTATGGTTTTGTTTTTATCTAAAATAATTCTTAAATTTTTAAAATATAGCATATAAACACCTACTATCAAGTTTGAGTTAACATACGTTAGAGTCTGCTTACATTGGACTCACAATAAACTATTAATATAATAACATATATAATTTAAATTTAAAAATGAGATAATTATCAATAGTGGGAGGAGATATCTATTAGTCATAGGTGCCCTATAAGCCAATCACTTGAGTGATGGCACGTGTAACATAATACGCATTCTTTTTGCTTATTATATTTTGGTATTTAATCACTTTATATTATTTTTTACATATATATATATATATATATATATATATATATATTGTGATGTCTATGAATTTGTGCAAAGAGAATCAGATCTTGATGAGATCACGATAACGAGACCGATTCACATTTAAACACATATCCTAAATAATCCTGGTCATAAGTTACTCGAGATGGACATTGAGATAATCAGACAAACTAGTGTATTGTATACCTATCTATATGATGGAGGCAGTTGGTCTCATAACTGCTCGTGTGGGGACACTAAGGCTATAATGTAGGTGCTCATTAGAGAATGAGTTTACTGATTGATCCGCTCACGGAATGTTTGATGGTTAATGATACCTCATTGTCAGACAGTAATTCTGTTGTCTTAGTGGTGTACCTAGTCCTTAGACTTGAGATACTAAGGATGTCCTATATGAGTATTTCATTCTTTGATACTAGGCTTATAGGCTTGAAAGTTTCAGATCTAGCACAACTAGTCAACTAGAGTGGTAGCCAACCTTACGATGACTATTGAGTATTGATAGTAGATCATCAACTCTCGGTGTCATGAGAGGAATATCCCATATGTTCTTGCTCAAATAAATCCCTAGCTAGGTTCATTCAGATTGAGAGAGAAAGAGTTCTTCGGGAGAATCCGATTAGAGCGAGGCTTGAGTAGAAACTGTTTGGGCTTGACAGTACCATGCCCGGTATATGGTCTTTGGGGCATTAGATGAATGATATACTATAGATACACAGTAACTAAGGACAGACGTGTCTAATGGATTGGATTTACTTGTATCGTCTAGGGGCTGCGGCGTAGTGGCATAGTATATCTGTAGTCAATAAGTAGAGTGAATTATTATGAATATAATAATTCACTGAGCTAGAAGGAGTTATGATAGGTAAGACTTACGGCCAACTCGATATTGGGCCTAGAGGGTCAGATACATATGGTAGGCATTGCGATGAGTAGAGGTTTAGATATGAGATATTCGTCGGAGTACTTATCTTATTGGATATATAATAAGCTTCTGAATTATTAGATCATATGAATGAGATCTAATAAGAGCCAATACGAGATTATTGGATAGAGATCTACTAATCTAAGAAGCTTGGATAGTTGGATGAAGATCCAATACCCAATAGGGCAGGATCCATTAGGGTTGAGTAGACAGGGGACATCTATAAATAGGAGGGAACCAAAGGCTCATAGGCTAGAGGTTTCTTGGTTGTCACCTTCTATTCTCCTCTCCCCTTCTCCTCCTCAAATAGCAGGTGTGGAGTTTTGGGCAGCGATTTGAGGAGCATCGTTGCAGCTCTACTCTGTGGATCACCTCTAGAGAGGAGGACGCTTGACCTCCTTCATCCTCTCCTACAGATTTGTAGGGATTTAGGGATATACGATCTCCTAAGGTAACACAACTATCTCATGCGTGGTTTTCAGTTTCATGGATTTTGCGTGTCAATTTTCGCAAAATGACGAACATATTTTTAGGAAATTTAAGGATTTTTATTTTCTGTTCTTTTGATGCGTATGTGATGTCGCCCCTAGATTTCCCTATAATGGTATTAGAGCCAAGTTATTCTTGCGAAAGATTAGTTTTAAATTACATATATTATGTTTTAGAAAATATTTTGATGTCAAAATCGTTCACTCAAAAGTGAGAAAGAGTAGCAATTGTTGTTGCCCTTGCAGATGGCAGCACTGCCAATATGTATGCAGGCGCATGAAGTTGACTACCTACCTACAGTAGCAAGCCAACATCCTACGGGTGAGGCACTCGTTGGTAGCCCACCAGCGTGTTACGGACTTAGCTGGTTTTGCCTAAGTCGTGCGGCACCCTTGCGTCTCCGTCCGCAAAGGTTAGCCTCCCCGAAACCTCCCATGGTCCCTTAGGACCTACAAAAGAGAAAACGGGTTAGAGAAAGTGCCTCACTCGGGATCCACAAGCAAACATCTCCGAAAACACTTCATAGCTAATGCAAATTACAAACAGACTTTACAAGCTCCGAACAGTTGTACAACAAAGGGTCAAAATGGTCCACTACAGACCAAATATCTCTCACAAGTGTCCACATGACACGACCTTTATTTACAAGCCTAAAATGGGGCTGTTGCGCCTTCAACCGTCCCTCTACATGCTGTGCAAAGCATGAACATATGAAAAGACACGGACATACATAAGCATTTCATCAAACATCCAGTTTAGAAGTTTGTCCGTGACATTCTCCCCTACCCATCCCTTCGATGTCCTCGTCGAAGTCTTTACCGACACTGCAACTCCTCGCCTTTGCTGAGTCTTCAATCTTCTACTCCAGCTGCAATGCGCCTCTTGGCTCCCAGCTGCTCTCCGCTGCTGTTGTTGAGTAGTCGATCTTTTGATCCGCCATGCTGCTTCAACTCGCCAATGACTCTGACTTTCGTGTGGGGTTGGCCGAGTTGTGTTGATCCTTGTTGGTTCCTACGGATCCTTTAGATGAAGAAAAAGACCATCCTTACTTTGCGC